>JAAGKR010000883.1:2747-69177 GCA_011419295.1 Clarias macrocephalus | reverse complement strand
AGATATTCAGTGAAGCACAGCACATTTATTTAAATACCCGAATGTTGCTTAAGGGATCTCGCGGCATGTCACGCGCCAAATTGCGAGATCTCGCGGGAAAAAGCGCGCATTCTTAATGGCCAGATCTGTACCTTTTGTCTTTCTCTCGACAATGCTCAATTAATTTTGAACAAACCCTCACAAAACATACATTACCTTATATAACCATATATAAGTTATATCAGCTTATATAACCTGGGTACCCTGCCTTGTTTTATAGCCTTGAATTATGCCCAGAAATCCATTAATTTTGACCTGTGGCTAAGTTTTACAAGAAAGATTTCCCTGCTTTTGAAAAAGCATGGCTGTTGTAATTTAAGACACTATAATGTACGCATATGAAACCGTGTGAGATGTTTTCACTGTTTTATCCCAATGCTGCACTATTGAAACAATTTTACATAACAATGCTTGTGAATAATTTCAGGTTTTGTTTTATTTAGTTTTTTTTGAATGATGGATCTCTTAAAACAATTCATAATAATATATTTTTTAAAACCCTCAAAGGAGGCACAGTGGAACCATGGATTGGGAGTAAATTGATCTGCGAGCATTTTACAAGATGAGCTAAATTTTTAAATAAATGTTAACTTGATAAACAAGCGAGGTCTTGAAATAAAAGAAGTTAAAGAAGTTTCCGGACAGAGCAGTGTTTCCGTTAGTGTGTGTGTGCATGCGAATGTAAGACATCCTTCCTCTCCTCTCTTGTCTTACTTCAGCCACGATTCTTTTTTTAAAGGTTGAGTGCAAGTTAATTTGGTTTATTTTCATATTTTAATACATACATTTTTTCTATTAATTATTTTTACATAAATTCTTTTGTGTTGTGGAACAAATCATCAGAATTTCTATTATTCCTTATGGAAAAATTTGCTATGATATACAAACATGCTTTGATATACAAGCATGTTTTCTGAATGAATTATGCTTGCAATCCAAGGTTTAACTGTATGTTAAACAATTATCAAGGCAAACAACCAGCAGGTTTGGTGTGTACTGTGCAGTAAGTTTAATATTTCTTCCTTTATCATTAGAGTCCTCACAGTAAGGAGAGTGGGTAACCCACCATCAAAATCGTGCAACCAAAGCTAACACCCATGTCCAAAATGTTTGCTTTCCTCAGTGAAGCCCCTGCTGAGAAGGCTAAAGGGGCTTTGATTATAGAGACTCAATAGTTTTATAAGAAGTTATAAGAATAATATATTATAGTATACTATTGAAATTTGTATAATTTGTGAATAAATTATTTCATTAATTTCTGAGATTACAAAAAAATATAATCTTTATTTTCTTATTATATTTATTATATTCTGTACAAATTACTAGCCTATATAATAGTAAGGATTATTATACAAAGCGGTTCTGATATTGAACTGATGGCTGAGGGAATCTGTCCATACTATATGCCCAAAGAGATCCCTCATGCCTCTTTAATCACTGTTTACATTCCTTTATCTACTTACACTGCTGGCGCATGTGCTAACATACACTGTCATAGCCAGACTTCAGAGCTGCCACTCCTACACCTTGTTCTTGATCTCACAAAACTTCAATTATGCGTCCCTCACCAAGACACTTCACAAACTACAGAGTTTTTGGATTTTGGATCCTGAAGAATAATGAAAGCCTGTGCTCCTTAACTTTGCAGTGTGCTAAAACACTTTTTTTTTTTTTCCAAAAATGTTGTCCCTAATTTAGTCATGTTCAATTCCCACCCATATCCAACATTCCCACCCATATCCTCAGGGCACTTCTACATTAGGTCATTTTTGTAGTACAAATACAGTTGAACCCCCTCAAACCCGGTTTGTGAGTATTCCGTAAGACGATCAAAGATGTATAATAAGTTTTGTCTTTATAAACGAATGAGTTTTAGTTTACGAGTACCAACTATCATTATCATGTGGTACGCATGTGGTTTTGACACAAAGAGTAATGAGATCACAACTGAGCCAATGGTTTTTCTCTAATGCATCTTTTTTTTTTTTGTATGTGTGTGCGCTCGTGCTGGGTTGTTACACATGTGCGCTAGTGTGGAGGTGTATGTGTGTGTGCCCTTGGGGGATTGGGCTTTGTGCTCACACGGAGGTGTGTGTCCTACAACCCCCCTCCCCCCCACTTCTTCCTCTCCTCTTTTCCTTTGAAACCTGTTCCATTTATTTATTTAATTTACCAATAAACACTATTAATAATGTTTTGGAATAATATTTGCAACATTAATGTAATTTATTCAACATTATCCCAACAACATGTAGTCTACATTGGCAGTCACTCACTTGGGGATGTACTCGAAATAAATATTGACTGTAGCTTTGCCAAGATAGCCTTGCATTCTCTGAAACATTACTCAGCCTAAAAATGGTTTTTAGTCATTGTTAGGAAACAGATGTCATATTGTAGTGATAAGGTAAATAAACATCAAATGCTCTAGTACTTACGCTCATCATCCATGCTTTCAGGGTCCTCAATCAACGTACAGTCAATAAGTGAGATCACTCCATTCTGTTGGCCACAGATACAGAGACGAATCAGCTATTATCCTGGGAAATTCAGGCAAAGAAATGTTTGTGGTAATGACTGCTTAGTTTTATTTAATACATTATATGGTCAATAGTTTGTGGACACCTGAAATCACGAAATTTGGTTTCTCTTCATCACAGTATAGTCAACAATTTAGTCCCCAATTTGTTATGATAATCCTCATTCTTCTGGTAAGGCTTTACTCTAGATGTTGAAGGATGATAGTGGAAATTTACAACTAGCAAGGCAAGAACCTTACTTTATATAGTTGAAATAGTTCCTCCCAAAGCAGTTTAAGTGAATAGGAATTTTATGTGATGTTTTTCCACTCCAACAATGACTTCATGAAAGGCTTATATAAACACACACTGTCATGCCAAGTTATCTTTGGGCTAAGCTAATTTAAGATGGATTGCAGTAAAGTGAAAATTTAATGCTACGGTATGCAGAAGCATATTGTATAATTGTGTGCTTCCCACTTTGTGGTGACAGTTTGGGAAAAGCTTGCATATGTGTGTGATGGTCAAATGTCTATAGCCCTTTGGCTACATAGTACATAAAATTCAAACAACACTAAACTGTTGCTAGTAATAGTACCAGTAAGCAGTCATTATCAAAAAGATTACTTTGCCTGAATTTTTCATAATCACCATTCATAAAAACAGTTACTAAGTGTCAAACTT
Source organism: Clarias macrocephalus (assembly GCA_011419295.1). Lineage (NCBI taxonomy): Eukaryota > Metazoa > Chordata > Actinopteri > Siluriformes > Clariidae > Clarias > Clarias macrocephalus. The sequence continues at coordinate 65,935 of JAAGKR010000883.1, read as the reverse complement.
AGTTAACAGTTAACAGAACAAAAGAAATGTAAGTTACAAACCAACATTTTATTTCTAATCTGATTTCCTTATTCAAACTGCTCAGTTTGTGAATAAGTTGGAAATGCACTATGTAAAAAAATTGATATAAAATTATAGAAGTATTATCTTTTTTGTATGTAGTAACATTATAAATTAACAATATTTGTAAGCGTTTTTGTAAGAGTTTGCATTTGTCAGACTATAACAAAATGGTATAGTCTGTGCTCATTTTAAAGATGTAATCCACTTATTCTTCCTATGGCTACACAATATACCCATAGCAAAGAAACTCCAAGATGAGATCTCAGGTTAATCTCTTTTTTTGTCATATAGATAGTTCATATTTGTCTCGTGTGCGACTCACAAATTTTGTTTTCCCAAAGAAATGTTTCCCACACACAAAGTATACAGTAATGGTAAACTGTTCATTTGGGTTCTCTCATATGTTCTGATATGATCCCTTTTAAAAATTTTGCTTAGTCACATGTGTATAGTTAGTTAAAATGAAATAAAACTGAGTTCTTTATATTAAGGAATATATTCTGCTGAAACAAATGTCACTCTATAGTGCCCATTCTGACTCCTATACAGTATATTTATTAAAACATAATGCAAATAATGGCTAAAAATGCTTAGGGGTTTAAGGGCTAAGGTTCTCTGACAAACAGTGGCATCTAAACTAAAGAGTGTTTAGTACTTTTTTTTTTTTTTTTTTTACTTTATCTTACTCTTCACATACGGGAAGATGGAGGGGAGGGTTAGTAGGTTGGATCTCTAAAATGAAGATATGCAGATATGTAGGTTGGTAACAACTAAAGTCAATTACAAAATTGCTTTGTAATAGCTAAATGTTTTATTTAAAAATCTAGCTTCTTTATTATACAGTTCACCCAGGTGTACCTAGTTGATCAACATGGCTACACATTTTACAAATGTTTACACCTTAATGAATTTATTGAAATTAAACTGGCAAATGGCAAACTTCCTTACTGTAAACTGTACAAATGTCATTACCAATAATGAACTAAAATACAATATAAACTGTAATATTTTTTTTTTTTCAAGAAGTGAAGCAATGAGATAATGTTTGTGTTCAGCGATTTCTGTACACTTATCACTTAAGGCCAAACCTATTTTTGATTATACATTTATAACTAAATGTTCAAATTTTTTTCATGGACAACCCAATTAAGCCTACAGTACATATAGATTCTAATGAAGACATAATTTTCCACAATTTCTCCTACACATGCTCCAAGCCTGCAAATGTTTAGAGAAGTGTAGGGAATCGCCAGGCCTCTGTGTCAAGTCAGCAAAAAACACTTTATTCATGAAGACCTTTAGATCTCTCGCATCTAAAGCAGTTATTGTTAATGAAATTATCACGGACCAGGAGTTTGATACATATATTTACAATGAAAATCTGACTATAGTACAAAAACACGGACACAAATGTAATGCATATAGTAACATAAAAAGTGTAGCTACAAATATTAAGTCTGTTTAGTCGATCTCGCTAATGATCATTTATAGACCCCCAGGGCCATACTCCGAATTTCTCTGTGAATTTGCAGATTTCCTCTCAAACCTAGTCATTTCTGTAGAGAAAGAATTAATTGCTGGAGATTTTAATATTAATTTTGAAAATCCAGAAGGCTCTCTGAGAACAGCATTTATGTCCATACTAGACTCTGTATGAGTAAATCGATGTGTAGTAGGACCCACTCATAAAGCAGGTCACACTTTAGATTTAATATTATTCTTTGGATTAAGTATAAGAAATGTATTCACAATTCCACTGTCTAATTGAGACAAGATAGTGATCTGAGATATCTTCAAAGTGTGTCAAAATAATAATGTACCCACAGCACCACGCTACCGTATTAAACATACATTCACATCAACTACCACACAGCTTTATCAGTAATCTCCCAGAGTTACCAACTTTGATTAGATCGCCATCTGACTCCACAGAACTCGATCAGGCGACTGAACATTTAAAGTCAACATTTCGTTATACCTTACATAATGTAGCTCCAGTTAAAAGGAAATTGATTAGCGATAAGAAACTCGCTCCCTGGTATAATGATCACATGCGCAGTTTAAAACAGACTGCTCTGAAAATTAGAACGTAAATGGCGTCAAACCAAATTGTTAGTATTTCAAATAGCATGGAAGGAGAGCACTCTGAACTATAGAAAAGCTCTTAGTGTAGCTAGATCAACATCTCTCCACTCTTATAGAAAACAACAAAATATTCCTAGATTTTTATTTAATACCGTAACTAAATTAACTAGAAATATGACCACTGCAGAAATCTCAACAACAACCTATTAAACGTCCATTCACCTCAACTACCACACAGAGCTTTATCAGTAATCTCCCAGAGTTACCAACTTTAATTGGATCGCCATCTGACTCCACAGAATTAGATCAGGCGACTGAATATTTAGTCAACATTCCGTTATACCTTAGAGGACGTAGCTCCAGTTAAAAGGAAAATTATTAGAGATAAGAAACTCGCTCCCTGGTATAATGATCACACGCGCTGTTTATAACAGACTGCTCGGAAATTAGAAGGTAAATGGCGTCAAACTAAATTGTTAGTATTTCAAATAAGATGGAAGGAGAACATCCTGAACTCAGCATTGGGTATGTTCCAAAATCTTTTAAATTAGCAGTTATTAAACCGATAATTAAGAAGTCTGACCTCAACCCCGGTCAGCTGTCCAATTACAGGCCAATATCAAACCTCCCCTTTATCTCTACGATTCTGTAAAAGATAGGAGCGGAGCAGCTATGCTCATATCTACATAGAAATAACGTACATGAACTGTCAGGATTTAGGCCTCATCACAGCACAGAGACAACATTCGTTAAAGTAGTAAATGACCTCCTATTGGCTTCTGATCAGGGTTGCGTAACTATGCTTGTGTTACTCGACCTTAGAGCAACTTTTGACACCATTGATCATAGTATTCTCCTTCATAGATTAGAAAATGTAGTAGGAATTAATTGAACAGCCCACTCCTGGCTGAGATCCTATTTGACTGATCGTTACCAGTATGTAGATTTAAATGGTGATTATTTTGCATGTTCTCTAGTGGAGTTTGGTGTCCCACAGGGTTCGGGTTTAGGCCCACTACTTTTTCCCCTTTACATGCTTCCTTTGGGCAACATAATCCGTAAGCATGATATTAATTTTCACTGTTACGCTGACTGACGGTAGCAAAACCAGATGAGAGAAACCTGCTTGCTAAAGTTGAGCAATACGTAAAGGATATAAGAGACTGGATGCTAATTAACTTCCTTCTGCTTTATCCTGATAAGACCGAAGTTCTAGTCATAGGACTGCATGAAGCTAGAAGCAAGATTTTCGATCACACTGTAATTTTAGATGGCCCTTCTGTTCTATCTAGTGCAACAGTAAAAGAACTCAAATTCTAGTCTTTCATTTGAAGCTCATGTAGACAATATCACCAGGATAGCATTCTTTCTCCTCAGAAATATTGCCAAGTTAAGGAATATATTGTCACTAATATTGTCAGAAAAACTAGTTCATGTTTTTATCACCTCTAGGTTGGACTATTGCAACGCTTTACTGTCTGGTTGTTCAACTAGGTGCATAAATAAGCTTCAATTAGTTCAGAATGCAGCAGCGAGAGTCCTCACTAGAAACAGAAGATACGAGCACATCACCCCTATCTCATCTTCACTTCATTGGCTCCCTGTGAAATTTCACATTGATTTTAATATACTACTTTTGACATATAAAGCATTAAATGGTCTCGCACCGTAGTATCTGAGTGAACTGCTAGTGTCTTACGATCCGCCACGCCTACTTCGATCAAAGGATGCAGGCTGCTTGTCAGTACCGCGTATTATAAAAACTACGGCAGGGAGCAGAGCTTTTTCTTACAAGGCTCCAAAGTTATGGAATAGCCTCCCAAATCGTGTTCGGGAAACAATCTCAGTGTTTAAGTCTAGGCTAAAAACCTATTTATTTAACCAAGCGTTTGTAAACCAAACTCCTTAGGTAAAGGAGCAGATCTGGCGGACTTATGGACCGAGAGTATTATGGTGAACCGGAATGTTTAGATGCTGTCTTCCCCACTCTCATTGATCACTCACGTTTGTTGACGGTGAGGTGATTGGTTGCTTTACATCTCAGGGAGCCCTCATGTCTGTGTTTCCTTCTGGCTCTCCCTTTTAGTTATGCTGTTATAGTTAGTCCTGCGGAGTCCCTGCTTGCACTCTACACTAAATATACATTCACCTTATACATTATGTGATTGTGACCATACCTAACCGTTATCTCTCCACTTTTGCTCTCCACCCACTTTCTTTCCCTCTCTCTGTCAAGCTACACATCGTTCCTGAGCTGCCATTGATCCGGACTCCCTCTGCCCTCTGGACCTGCTAATTCATCCTGGTGCCCCACCTCTGGTTGGAGATATTGTCACATGGATGTCCCGTGTGTCTCTTTGGGATGCATCCGATGTCTGGGGACGGTTTTAGTCGGTTCTGGCCTCGACTGATGTTGACAGCTGTTTCTCTGCAGACTTGGCTACAGTCGCTCGATAGTTCAGGACTGGAATTTCCTACAAGTCTACCTGTGCCTCCAATAACTACCTGGACTCCATATTAACATCAATTAACATCTGTTAACAACTGTTATACTGAACTGCCTGCCACCTAACACACAGTATGAATGCAGATCAATTCCTGCTTTCTGTTTCACCCAAATGAGGATAGGTTCCCTGTTGAGTCCGGTTCCCACCTTCCATCATTGTTTCTTCCTACTGCCATCTCAGGGAGTTTTTGCCACTGTCACCCATGGATTGTGTAAAGCTGGTTTGCGATGATGACAATTGTTAAAAGCGCTATACAAATAAAATTGAATTGAATAGGTGGTGGTAGCGCACCACCTACTTTGCCTGATTAATTATTTAATTATTATTGACTGTGGTATACTTAGCTGAAATTTACACAACTTACGTTTGTTCTTAAATTGCAAAAGGAATTCAAATGCTACCTATGGGTGGTTTAGCATGTGGATTAGCATATCTAGGTAACTAACACTTGTAAGGTTAATTTTTTTTTTTTATGGTAAAAATCAGTCACCTAGTTACAGTATTATTATTAGGCATGCCAGTTAACCAGTGTGGTTTGACATATTAAGTTACTTTTTACCTTTTTTTTTTATTTTTATAGTAAGCTAATGTTACTGCATTCAGTTTTTGAAAACCAGTAGTTTTATTATATAGTGTTCAGTGTTTAAGAGTAGTTACCAGAACATATATCTAAGTAACCTTAGAGACATCAGTTAATTATATTCTATAGATAAAGACCAATATGTTTGTTTGTGGAAAGGTTATCTTAGTAATTATATACATTTTACTTTAACTGGGTTCTTTTAAGAAGCATGCCGTGTCAGGAGACCAAGAAACTGCAGGAGAATGTTCCGGAGTCTCCATCAGCACCACATCATCAGTCAGGTAAGCACCAGCCCAAGCTCAAGCTTGGGAATGAAGAAGCTGAATGGTGTTTAGGTAAATCTCAAATGTTCTAATATTTTTATTTTCTTTGTTCCATTAGATACTAAGCAATTCCAGGAGTTGCAGACTTTGGACAAACTTGTTGAACATCCACCACAAGAGAAGACTGGTGTAGCTGGTGAGAGAACTTTTCCTGGCTTTGGCCCGTTCTTGTAGCCTTTACATACAGCAAGAAACCAATTTTTCACCTCCTTTTTGACTGATTCTTTTCATTGAAAAATTGTCACAATGCTGTGGCCTTTGTGTAACTTCTGTATAAATCATGCTATGAGTTGAGCAATTTGACATTTTAATATCTTTGTCAGGTTGGGTGACATTTTGTATCATTTAGTGTCTTCATTTGCCAGATTTTGCTGGTGTCTGTTATATTGTGTGAATTTTAAATTTATTACACTGTATGCTGTTAATTGAGGATTTTTTGATATATTCAATAAAACTATATTTGTGTTTTATGCATCTCATTTATATCTAATTCTAATCTCATTATGGTCTTATATTTGGCTCATTTGTTTCTCCTTCAAATGCAGTTCTGTTTCTTGTGTACATCTCAGATTTCTCAAATGTTTATCAAAAGTATGTCTCGGGTTGTGTCTCAGTTATGTCTCTTTGTTTCTTCTAAATGGGGTTTAGGAGAAATAGAGAAGACAAAGTCAAGCTTGCAATAAGACAGCTCAATTCAATCTCATGAAACAAGAAAAAGCTCATTCTGAGCAACAAAATTTGGCTATGGGTATCCCCAAAGTATGTGGACACCTGACCATCTACTAACATAGATTTGGTTCTCCCACTGCTGGCACAAGAGCCTCCAGTCCTCTGGCAAGGCAGTTCATTGAATTGGTGATGGGGTTTCTGCTCATTCAGCTACAAGATTATTTGTCTTTAAAATATTTCAGTGGAATTGGATTCAGGATATTACTTTGCGCACTGTGGCATTATATTTTTTAAACAGGTTTGGGACTTGTAGTCCCAGCAAAGTTAAAATCATAGTGCTATATCCTAAAATAAAAATGTAAACAATACTAACAAATTCTATGCTTACACCTGTCTGACCACAGTTTGGTGAAGCCCCACATGTGGCTGTGATGGTGAGGGGTCCAGATAAATTTTATTGTAATGTTATGTGGCAATAAAAGTAAGTCAGCTGACTACCTGAATGCACTAAAAGAGCAGATTATCACATGAATGTATTTTTTTTTATTTCCCTGATACCATGGGCATATTCAAGGATGACAGTGCCAACTCCTCAGGCTAAACCTGTGCACAGGGGGTTCTGGGAGGAATGATTTTTCACAAATTAATTTGGCCACCACTGAAGGTATTTGGGATGTGCTGAATAAAAATTTATGGAGTGGTGCGACTCTCCTGTCAGCAATACAATATCTCAAACAAAAATACAAACAAAAAAAACATTGTATAAGTTTTTTCAAACAAACTTATCAAATTAAAGCTAAAGGTGGTGTAGGAACTGGCAGGCCCCCTCAAAGAGGGCTGCTGAAAGAGGAAGAGGCAGTTCACGACATCAGCAAATAAGGAAAGAAACGGTTACTCTTTCCCAACTCAGATGGTGCAGATCTGCAAAAACAACTTCCTTGCAACAGAGAAAAGCATCTCAAATCTCCACTCAAAACGGTGTAGAGCAGCACAAGTGCCTTGAATAGTTATGTTCAACATGTGTATCATAAACTTAGAGTGTAATCAACCTATAGATAAAAGTATGAATGGGTATGAAAGACATGGAATGTTTGGTATCAAATGAAAGCTCTGTATATTCAATGAACGTTGATGTGCATGAAATCATATGAACCAGACTCATGTTAATACACTTTACCTAAATTACTAAAACTCCACTGAGATGGCCTCCCACGTGACAGACCAAACCACAGGTTAAATGTATGCACGAAAAAGAGGACCCATGAGAGGCGTGGCTACACCCACAACCATCTCTGATTGGAACAAATGGCTGTGGGACAGACCTTCACCGTGAGATGTCTGAGCAGCCTCGGCACATTTTGAACATCACGCCGTCTGAAGGAAGCAAGCGGACTCTCTCTTCCTACGCTCTCAACCAACGCCTGAACTTTAATTTCTGACCTGCGACCCCTTCAGCGATTGAAGACGCTGCTCTCCTCAACACGCAAAGAAACTTCGGCTTGAACTCAGCCGCTTGAACGCTGCCTTTGTGCCACGAAGAAACCGCAGAAGTCGTCTCAGAGGGTTATCATTGGTAAACCAGGCAACCAACACGCCGAGGGCTTTCGCGAAAGACGTCACCTCAACCCTGCGTACCGACCAATCAGCAACGCCGTGATTCCCTAAGAACAATCGTCACGTAACGCAAGTAAAACAAACAATGCTTCATACCTTGCTGAAAGTGGTGCACAATTCATAACTAAACCGTAAGATTAAAACCAAGGCTCTGTTCTTGTGACTTGTGTCTAATAAACATTACTAGAAGAACTCCATTAACTTTCACCCTCTGTTCATATATATGTGTGTGTGTGTGTGTGTGTGTGTGTGTGTGTGTGATTAAATAGCGTAGTTTCATGTAACAGATTAGTTCAATGAATTCTTACTTCTTTATAAAGAACTGTTGTCTTGGTAGTAACCCGAATCCTTAAAGATTCGATTCACCTCTGACCCAGAGTTGAAACCCTACAGTAGTCCTACCAAACTTTAGAGTGAGACTTTTTTGGACAAGCAGTATATAAAATGTAACAAGTGTAAAACAAATGTCTTAATTAACCCAATGAATAGCCTGTAAATCCACCTTTTACCAGCTTGAAAGAATCAGTTCCTTTATGACTTTATCAGTGTCTTACATTGCTTAATTTCATTGAGGTTTAGGGGAATTTGCTTATGCATAGCTCTTATAAGGTCCCACAACAGCATTTCAATTGGCTTGAGATTTGGACTTTGACCATTCCAAAATCCAGATTCTTTTATTTTTCAGCCATTCTAGATTCACAGGTGTGCTGTTGGACAGATAGTCTCAATTTACCTCTAGAATACTCTGGTATACAGGATTTTATGGTCAACTTATTGACTACAAGATGCCCAGGTCTTTTGGCTGCAAAACAAGCACAAATTACCACATCTCAACCTCCATGATGCTGGACAGTAAGGCCAACTCGTATGACATTGCTCTAGAAGCCTTGTGCTTTGTGCAAATGCAATTTTGCTAACCACCTTCGTGCTTTCATGTTCTTTTTAGACAGAAGGGCTTTTACCTGGCAGCCCTTTCAAACAATCATAGTTCTTCAGTCTTCTTCTAATTGTGCTTTCATGGACTTGAACATTTAACATACTTAGTAAGCCTTGTAGAATCTTAGATATCGCTCTTGGTTTTCTGTATTTCTCTGAGCATTAAACAATTTGACCATGGGGTGAATGTGCTGGGATGGCTACTCCTGGAAAGATTGGCAATTGTCTCTATTTGTGAATAATCTTTCTAATGTACAAAGATGAACCGCATTGTTTGAAAATGTTTTTAGAACCCCTTCCAGATTGACATGCAGTAACAGTTGATCCTCTAAGACCACAATAATAATATATATCAGTCATTCTTGAGAACTGGAACAAAAACTTGTTTTTAATTTGAAAAAGCAAAAAAAAAAACTTTATTTCTAAAAACTTGAAATATATTGTTAAACAGTGAAGTGCGAGTTATCAAACCCTGTTTTGGAACAGCCTCCAAGGTGCATTTTTTTTTTTTTTTTTTTTTACAAATGACAACTTTTTCAGTGCATTACAGGAATTTTGTCAACCCTGTCAGATATTAAAATATAAATTTCAATTATTTTATTTTCTTGAAAACAAAGGTTTTGTCTAATAAATGTAAACATTACATTTTGTAACTGTAATGTTTCAGTGAAACCTTGGATTATGAGCATAATTTGTTCTGGAAGCATGTCTGTATATCAAAAAACTTGTATATCAAAGCAAATTTCCCCATAAGAAATAATGAAAACTCAGATTATTCATTCCACAACCCAAAAATATTCATATGAAAATAATTAATACAAAATAGAAATAAAACTAATTACTCTGCACTTTACTTTCGAAAAGAATCCCGACAGAGCACAGTAATGACACTTACTTTTGCTTTACCCGTGAACACACGTCATCACAATGTTATAATAAACAGTACACGCGTGTACAGATATTGACTATACGAGTGACGCAGTGCACAAGAGAGAAGAATCATTGGCTCAGGTGTGATCACGTGACGCTCAGCAGACAAAGCAAATGCATACTACTTGCATATGAAGCCCTCGCTCGTTTATTAAGTTAAAATTTATAAAAAATTTGCGCATCTTGCAAAACGCTTGCAGACCAAGTTACTCTCAATCCAAGATTCCACTGTACTTCAAAATTCAATATATATAAATTAAATTACACACACACACACACATGTTATATAACAGAAATTTTGTTTGCTTGGGCAGTAGGCAATACATGGCATGTGGTGGTTGCATAGACAGTCACTTGCAAATATAGGCTTTTATGTCATACCCAACCATCTGTAGTGGTAGGCAATGTGATCATCAACTTTTACATCCTACTGCGATTGTGTCACAGGCATTCCTCCCTGAATATAACAGTGGGCAGCGTTGTCTGCAATAAAAATGGGTACATCAGGCCAAGCTCAGGGGTACTGAAACACTGGATTAGACTGAAGAGTGCCTACAGCGGCAGGCACATACAACAGGTAGAAGTAGGGACTGCCGAAACATTGGAGCAGCGTGATGAGCGAGTTGACCGCACATTCCATTCGCAGGTAACGGTAGCACACAGGCATCAGTATCTGCGCTTGGGCAGAGCCGCAAGTAAACCTCTAGTAAGTTACGAGAGAAGATTTTTTTATATATTTAAAAGATATATAAAGGTCTTACAGATATAAACTATAAAATTTTACTATAAACATTTATGCAGCATTTATCAATTTTCATATCTTCAAAACAATTGAAATATAAAAATGTTTTAACATTGAACTCATTTCAAATCCAGCTTTTATATTTTCAAAACCACTGCAATGTGATTTAGGCAGCACGGTGGCTTAGCGGTTTGCACTGTCACCATATAGCTCCAGGGTCCTCTTTCAATTTCTGCTTCAGGTCTGTTTGCACGGAAGTTGCTTGGTGGGTTTCCTCCAGGTACCCGAGTTTCCTCCCACAGTCCAAAGACATTTTGGCAATACAAATTACCTATAATGTGAATGAGCATGTATGTGTATATGTATGTTCTCTGTTTCACTTACTTCATCATGCATGATTCTTAAAATAAGCATACATTTAGCACATTCACATGTGTATGTGTGCAATAATCATGCTGTTAAACAAAAACAAATGTTAATCATGTTAATCATGAAAAAAGCAGTGAACTAAAACCTACTTTGGATGCATTTGTCAACATTGTCACACAATCAGTTACCACTGTCAGATGAAATTCCTGACAGTTTTGATGTCTGACAGTGTTGACAAAATTTTATATTATGATAAATAACTCCAACTGCATAATTTGCTAGATGAACATTTTAATATGCTTGAAATTCATTAATTTTAATGATAATTACCCCGAATTTAATATCATTTAGGACTGACAATGTTATGGTTGTGACCACAGCAGTATCAATATAAATCATTCACATAAAATGATCAAACTTAAGCAGTTAAACAGGTTATCAAACAAACAGGGAGTCATGAAGGTGTCCTTGAAGTTTAGGTTGACCACAAGATTGAATGACTTTATTTATTTTTTAGAAATGTCTGACAGTGTTGACAGAATCACAAGACACAAATTTAGGAAATGTAAAGTTTTTCAGGTCTAGTGGGGATATTTTTATTTTATTTTATCAAATAAAATAAAAATAATTTTAAGTAGGGTTAAAAAGAATTATTATGCTGAGCGGATTGAGCTTATAAAATTGATCATAATCAAAATATTAATTATTTCTGAATTTTACAGAAAAACACAATGTACGCAAACCTATATCTTACCTTTGTGAGGTGCAGTTTTCCTCCAGAGCCCCTGGTACAGATGATGAGATGCTTGGAGAAAAGAAAACACTGTCTTTCCCCCTCTTTTTTCAGAGACAAGGAGCCCAAACGGCCACGGGTGATCTTCCCTTTCTCACTCATGGGTACCTGGATAAGTGATCCTTTGATGTAAAAAAAATAATAATAATAAATAAAAAAAGTTATTTATTTATTATTCCTCCCCTACACTTTCATTTTATCTGTTATAAAAAAAAGTACAGCAATAAAACACATGTCCTTCCTATTATTGTTTTTAAACTAATCGTAAAACTGATTGATTTATATAGTACACATTCAATTCAATGTAATTTCTTTTTTGGTGAGAAGATGGGTCTCCTCTGAATAATATGCAACATGTCCAAGCCCTGGCTTTGCAGCTGTTGAGCTGTAAAGATGTATTTTTTTGTATTTTTATAAAACCATTGCCCTATCTGTACTTCCAGTACACTGTTCTTCTGATACTTGTGATATTAAACCAGGCAGTTCTTCAGATTAATGACTGTCTTTGAATAATAAGTGTGCATTTACCTTGTCTGACAAAAGTCTGGCTAGTATCCAGGAGAATGTCACAGCCCTCCACAATCATGCGCTCAATAGCCAGATTCTTCCTGATGTTCTCTGTCTCACTTACTTCATCATGCATGATTCTTAAAATAAGCATACATTTAGCACATTCACATCAGAATACAACAATTATAAAGATACTGTAGGTAATCCAAATTAAGACATTGTTTAAATGACAGCATTCCTCAAAACATTTGACAATAGCAGGCTCTGTTATTGTACCACCTCCACATACAGTATAATAAACTATGTATTAAATATAGCCTACACTTTATAAAACACTTAACATAAATAATATCAACATAAATATAAAAGGAGAGGGAAAGTTATACCGCATAACCTATAAGACCATCAGAACCTAACCAAACAATAAAACAAAGTGTGAAGGTGTAAAAGATGCCTCCAATCTTTACCAAAAATATTTTTTTTATTTAAGTGTACCAATGATATACTTCTTTTGAACTAAAAATGAGGAAATAAGCTTTCAGTTTACTTTTTTTGTGCTTATATGATATATACTTAATAAAAATATACTTATGCTAGTATGCTTGGCTTAAAATGGCAAGTACACAGAAATGTTTAAGTATATTCTAGCCTTTACTTAAGCATACTTTAGTATATACCTCAAATACAAGTATTACACATGTGTATGTGGTAAAATACTTTAAAATAAATAGTATGTGGGAGGAACAGAACCTGATGTTTTATGCATGCAGTGTTACATGTACTGTATATATCTGACTTTATTGACAATTTGTCCAATGTGTTAAAGTAAACACAGTGTATCTCTCAGTTTAATTTGGTACACATATCCATAATCAGGAGGAGGACTGCTGATTCAACAGCTGTCAAGAAGACAACCACCAGCACCCTTCACAAGGATAGTCACAGAAGGTCATCACTGATAGGGCTGGCTGTTAATAGAGTGCTGTATTGAAGCATCTTTGTAGGAAATTGACTGGAAGAGAAAGAATCCACAAAAAGCATGAGAAAAAGAAAAAGGTGCACACACATCAGGGATGACTGTGGCCTTAAGAAGATTGTCAAGTAAAGCTGATTCAAAACTTGGGAGAGCTTCCCAAGGAGTTGAGGGAGGTTGGAGACCATGCATCAGGAGCCACAATGCAATTGTTCAGGAGAAACAACTGCTTCAAGAAATGCTTCAAGAACTGTTTCACTCCTAGTATTTTCCTAAACCAGAAAATATGTCAATCACCTTACCTGAGATAAGGTGAAAAAGAACTGGACTGTTGATCAGTGGTCGCCCATCCTCTTTTCGTATGAAATTAAATTTTGCATTTTATTTGGAAATAAATTTCTCAAAATCGAGTGGAAAAGCACAGAATCCATGTTGCTGTGTCTAATGTGAAGTTTCCACACTCAGTGATTATTTGGGGTAAGTGTATTTTGCCATGTATCATGGCAAAACACCATCTTATCACCATACCATATGTTGTTGATCCACTGTGTTTTATCAAGTGCAAGATCAGGACAGTCATCTACCAGAAGACTTTAGAGCACTCCATGCTACCGTTTGCATCTCCACAAAGCGAATTTCCAGCAGGACCTGGATAAAGTGTCAAAATCATCACTAACGAGTTTGCTAAGCATAATATTAACTGAACGTCATAGAGAATCTATGGGGTGTACACAAGAAAAAGATAAAAAAGATAAGATGATGGCTGCTATTAAAGCAACTTGGTCTTCAATAATGCTGATTACCTCCATGTCATGCCACATTGATGCAGTAATTTGTGCTAAAGGAGCCCTGACAGAGTATTGAGTGTGTAAATTAATATACTTTAAGTTACTATACTATAAGTTAAGGACTGTTAAGACGTGGTGTCCCATTCTATGAAATGTTTCTTTGGATGTCTTATAATTTGTTATAATTTACTGCTTCATAAGTATGGATTCGTAATTTGACATTGTAACAGCAAGATAATCCACTAGTCCACTAGTTCTGTTAGCTCAAATATTGTTATTGTTAATGCCACTGGTATCTCCGTGATCACCTCTGCTTACTCCTTCCCCATGTAACATTAATGCATGCTTGTGATTTAACTAATGAGGTGCATTTGTGTTTGGATTCACTTATTCACTTTCTTCTGTGTTTTTTAACATTTTTTTAAATAAATATTGAGTTGCATTGTATTAATAACACAGACACTTTTACATGTTGCAGATTCTGCCAAGATAATGCAAATGTGGTTGGTTGTACACTGCTTAAAACGTGAAATAGATTTAATTGTAGTGCTACATTGACTGTTTTTATTTATTTTCTGTTTCTCAGAGAAGATTCATTCCTCTTTGGGTGTTTGCATCCACTGAGCTTTATCTATACTTGTTTTGTCATGCATATTTACATTATATTTGATTTCTCCAGTTTGTGATATGATTGTATTTATTTTGTACAATATCATGTGCTTGAACAGATTAATGATGAATTGATGAAGTGCACTACGGAGGAAGAATGATTCCATCAGAAACAAAAGAACCATGGTGGACAAGTTTTAAGAGGATGAAGCGTAATTATCCTTTAGCATATTTAGCAGAAAAAAGGAAAAACAGTCTTGTTAACCAGTATTTTAGAGGTTAATATCAGCAATAACTGATGTTAAGTTGCAGTGTTTCTTAGTTGCTAGGGATCTTGTCTTGTCCGTGTCTTGCTAGATAGCCTGTAGGTCTTGCCAAGACATTGCGCTTGACAAAACTATTTATTACGTTTGATAAAGGCCAACAGGCCACAGTGCTTAGACTTTATCTTAAAAAGGATAACTGCATGACTCAATGTACATTCATATTCAGGAGCACCAAACCGTGCTTTCCAGACAGTAACTCAGCACTTTAGTTATGTAATGTAGATTAAGCTTCAAAAAATATGGTACTGTATCTCAAGCATTGTATAATCGCTGCATAACAACATTCAACCTTGTGAGAATGTGCTGACTTCAAAATACAAAAAAATACAAAATCCTGTTAATACTTTATAAAAGGAAGTGTTATGCATATTTCTGTAAATAACTGTAAATAAACTCTTTACATACTTTACACATATTTACAGTAAGTCCTCCAAGGTCAAAGGATCCTCACCCAACTGAAAACGCTTGTTACGTGAACAATGGAGAAGGTCAGAAAAGGAGGAATACTCATGTAACAAGCCATTTATAGGAGACATAGAAGGGGGAATTATGTTAAAATGCTCTTTGTCGACTACAGCTCAGCATTTAATATCATAATTCCCTCCACGCTCACAACCAAGCTGGAGCACCTGGGACTCAGCTCATCTCTGTGTCAGGTGATCTCCAACTTCCTAACTGGCAGACAGGATGGGCGCCCATGTCTCAGCCTCCCTCACTCTCAGCACTGGAGCCCCCCTGGGTTGTGTTCTGAGCCTCCTGCTGTACTCTTTGTACACATATGACTACGTAGCCACTACAAACTCCACCACCATCATTAAGTTTGTTGACGACACGGTCGTGGTGGGCCTGATCTCTGACAACGATGAGACGGCCTACCTGGAGGAGACTGGAAATCTGGAAAACTGGTGCCAGTGGAACAATCTCCTCCTGAACGTCAGCAAGACAAAGGAGTTGATAGTGGACTTTAGTACTAAGCAGGAGAGGAACTACCAGACCCCCGCCATCAACGAGAGACCAGTCGAGAGAGTGGACAGCTTCCGATACCTCGGTGTTCACATCACGCAGGACCTGTCATGGTCCTGTCACATCAACACCGTGGTGAAAAAGGCCCGGCATTGTCTCTACCACCTCAGACGCCTGAGAGACTTTAGACTTCCCTCTAAAGTGCTTAGGAACTTCTACTCCTGCACCATAGAGAGCATCCTGATGGGAAACATCTCAATCTGGTTCGGGAATAGCACCATGCAGGACAGACGATACAGAGGATGGTTCGATCAGCTGAACGCATACACTGTACCAAGCTCCCTGACCTTCAGACGATCTACAACAAGTGGTGCTGGACCAAGGCCAGAAAGATAGTGAAAGACCTCAGCCATCCCAACAATGGACTGTTCTCTGTTGCGGTCAGGAAAGCGCTTCCGCTCCCTGAAGGCCAACACAGGGAGACTGAGGAGGAGCTTCTTCCCGCTGGCTATACAAGCTCTCAATCACAACACCACATAGGACTTAACACTCACACGCTTGCACATTTGCTCACCTCAGGACTGAGAACTTTTACTTTTTACTAGGATGCACAATTCGTTTACACATGAATTTGCACACTTGCACATTTTGCACACTGTGAACTTTAACCGCAGTCTTGCACATTATCCTGCCAGTAACTGGACACTACATTACTGGACTGCACTAC
This sequence comes from Clarias macrocephalus, assembly GCA_011419295.1. NCBI lineage: Eukaryota > Metazoa > Chordata > Actinopteri > Siluriformes > Clariidae > Clarias > Clarias macrocephalus. The sequence goes on along the minus strand of JAAGKR010000883.1, from coordinate 49,425 downwards.
ATTACATTTCTATTATATTTCATTTACTATATATATTTTTCTATTTTTATTAGACATTCTTTAATTTCTTTATATTTATCTTATTCTAATATTTTATTCTTATGTCTGTATATTATGTAAATAAGTGTTTCTTTATTTTTAAACCTCTTATTTCTTTTTTGTTGTAATATTGTAGGTCAACAGCAGTCGTATGAGCATTTCACTTCATATCATACTGTGTATGACTGTGTATGTGACGAATAAAATAAAAAAATTTAATTTGAATTTGAGATTCTCCTCATATTCTCACTGGTCCACAAATACAATAAACAAGAACATTTCAATTTACAAGCGACTTGGATGAGTAGTGAAATGTATCTACTGAACAAGAAAGAAGTCCAGTTCACATGACTCAACTTCCAGATTACCTCACCTGGATAACTGAGAATCTTTGTAGACATATTGGAATGGAATCCATGAAGTTGGTATGAGAATATGAAAGGACAGCAAGGACTACCTATGTTTTACCCTCAGATGTAGACAACAGAACCTCATTCTTAAAAGCCTACACTTCCAATCCACTGTCAAGGGTCGCAGAGCTGGCATGACCTTACAAAAGGCATAAGATCGTCTACTTGATGAAAGCATAAGACAAGTTCACTTCACCACAGACATATTACATTTTAAAATAGACTATCTTCATCAAAACTTTTCAGCCACTCTACCCAACACGATCTACTCGACCATAATGCACAACTGGCCGAACTGGCACAACTGGCCAACATCATAAAGGGAAGGAGACAAACCAAGAAATTTGACCTTTTTCTCTCCCGGAAACAGACTACATGGAGCCTCCTGGGGAAATAATGGTGGGACATCAACAGAGCACACAAAGGAAAAGTAGGTAAAGAACCTTTCAGAAAGGGAACTCAACTCATCAAAGGTCTAAACATCACCAAACTCAAACAGGTTCCTATTGTGGATTTCATTGGTGCTACAGAATCTGCTATCTAGAACAACAATCTACTTGTGGCAAAAGCTGATCAACTCCAGCTGAAAGTCTCTGCAGCATTAGCTGCAGTGACAATGGTAAACGGCCACCTTCCAACATCACCATGCAGAAGAGATTGGCCCTGAAAGCTCTCCGCAGAAATTAAACTATCACCATCCTACCTGCAGATAAGGGAAGATGCACTGCTGTCTCGAATACAGAGATTTTCACAAGTCACCAAACTTCTAGAGGTCACGAAAGATTATTTAAAACAGCACCATTGACAGGGTGGCTCTGTAGAAGACATTCCGTGCCTTTATAGACATCCTAAGATACACATGGAAGCAGTCACTCTCAGACCAATAGTCAGCAGTATTAATTCTGTATCATACAACATTGCTAAATGGTAGGCACTATTCTGGCACCAACTGGTGGTACACACTGACCACCATATCCAGAATCCAGAAAAAATTTTCTTTGTCAGGGTCTTAAAACTGGCTGCTGAGGATATGCAGAGAAAACTGATGACAATAAACCAGCTACAGATACTCCAGCTCCAGAAGCAACGAAGAAGGCTCCAGAAGCAGGCTCAGACACACCTGCTCCCAAAGCAACCAAGAAGGCTTTATAATCGGCTTTAGACACACCTGCTCTACAAGCAACCAAGAAGGCCAAGGCAACTGCAATAACATTGCAGTCTGAACAGGATCAAGAAGTAGCTGACTGGTACAGGGAAAATAAATTCCCGTACAATCTTAGAATGGCTGCTATAAAAATAGAGAACAGAAAAGCAGAATAAAGAGAGAGAAGCAGAGAAGGCACAGCAGTTGGGCATCAGAGCTAACCAGATGACTACCCGGGTGAAGTTTATGAGAGATAGGGCTGAGAAACTTACCAAGGAGCAGCCTTCTGGGCTAGGAACACAGCCAATGACAGACCGAGACAAGTGGATACTGGAGAATTTTTGGCTATATCCAGAACTTCATAAAGAGGGTGGCAGAGGGAAAAAGAAAAAAAAAAGTCAACTGTCACAGAACCTGTCCAGTAGGGCTAGTACTCTGCTAAGGACAGCGAAGAGGAGGATGGAGATCCTGAATCTGGCTCTAATACAGTCTCAAAGAGGTCCACTCAACCTAAGAAGGCGTCCACTGTCCAGCATTCATCATCACCCACTGCAGCTGCTCTCAAAGAAGTAAATACTTTCTTTTACTCTAGAATTCATTTCTCTGTCGTTTGACAATGTTTCCTAGAGAATTATAGGATGGCTATAATTGAATTATAGGATAATTTTAATTAAATATTCATTGTTAACCATTGTCTCCACCCACGAACAACTCCAATTAGCACATGTAGGACAGTATGCAAATGTTTGTACATGGATTTTCCAGATTAGCACAGCACATGTAATAAATATCCTATCCTCTTTTCTCTCCTAGTTGCAGTCTCAGATGGATCAGCACAAGAGTCCAGAACATAAACACATTTCCCAAGTGCTCCAGAGGCATCTGTGAGGTGGAGAGACTCTGTTCTCTGTGTGGTTTCAAATGCCTGTACCACCTACTTAAGGAACAGCCACTTCTTGGTCTCCTGGTTGGTCTTGATCCCGTATCATGAAGATACTGCATAAGGGCACATAAATGAAGGAAAATGACCAGGGGTGAGTGGGCAGTCATCCTACCTCCAGTTCCAATCACCTTATCAAGGTTGTCCATGTCTGCTTTGTTGTGGTTGCACTCCAGGATGATGTGTGACTGATGAGGGATAATGAGACTTCTTGACCTCACGTAATTCAAGGGGAACACATTATTTTACTTTGTTAGGTAGAAAACTAGAGTGGTGGTGGAGGTGAAAGCAAACTTTCATTTGAAGGCCACTCTCCCTTTTGCTTCCAAAAAACGGCGGGCGGGAGTGTCTTGTTCATGAACTGTGCCAACCATGGTGATCTGTCTGTGGAGTTCATAATATGTGAAGGAATTCAGACTTGACAGAAAAAAGACCAAGCCCAATTGTAGCCTCCCCTCTGTATCTATACATACCTGCTAAGATTAGCAACCCAAGGTAGATCTGTATGTCAATCATCTAAAAATTTGAATGGTTTCCATAAATATAGGGAATATACAGTGCCCTCCATAATTATTGGTACCCCTGGTTAAGATGTGTTAAAAGCCTTCAAATAAATTCAGTTTTTATTGCAGAAGCATATTGGCACACTGAAAATTGTAGAAAAATATAACGTGAATATGAAGTGAATTTTAACGGGAAATAAAAATCCCTGACTAACAAATAATTATTTTTCATAAAATAACCTGTTCCACAATTATTGGCACCCTAACAATTCCTAGAAAATAAATGTAATTGAAGTATTACTGTCATTTCTACAGTAGTTTACAAAGTTGATCAGAGTATCTAGGAACATTTTAATTAGTAATTTATCACTTCCTGCTTCCCTGGGGTATAAATATGACATGACACAGAGGCCATTTCTCTTATCCACTCTTCAACATGGGAAAGACAAAGGAACACACCATTCAAGTAAGGCAGATGTTTGTCGACCTTTACAAGTCAGGCAATGGGTACCAGAAAATAGCCACCCGCCTGCACCTGCCCATATCTACTGTGAGAGGAATCATTAAGAAATGTAAAAAACCTTTGGGAGGCATGCAAGGAAAAAAACTTTTCTTTTTTGGCAACAAACACTCTAAGTGGGTATGGCGGAACACAAAAGATGAGTATGCAGAAAAGCACCTAATGCACACTGTGAAGTATGGGGGAGGATCGGTGATGCTGTGGGGCTGTTTCTCCTTGAAAGGCCCTGGAAACCTTGTTAGGGTGCATGGCATCATGAACGCTTTGAAATACCAGGACATTTTAAAGCAAAATCTGGTGTCCTCTGCCCGAAAGCTGAAAATGGGTCGTCACTGGGTCTTTCAGCAAGATAATGACCCAAAACATGTGGCCAAATCTACACAAAAATGGTTCACCACACACAGAATCAAGCTCCTCCCATGGCCATCTCAGTCCCCAGACCTCAACCCCATTGAAAACCTGTGGAGTGAGCTGAAGAGAAGAGTGCAGAGGAGAGGAATCAGGTCACTGGATGATTTAGGGACATTGTGCAAAGAGGAATGGTCGAAGATCCCTCTTTCTGTGTTCTCTAATCTTGTGAAACATTATAGGAGAAGATTAGGTGCTGTTTTGTTGGCAAAAGAGGGTTGTACAAAGTATTAAACATCAGGGGTACTAATAATTGTGGCAGCCATGATTTGATGTAAAAGAATTATTTCTTAATGTGGATTTTTTTTTCCACTGAATAAATGCACTTGAATTAAAGGTTGGAATTTTCTCTTTTTTCCCCAAAAAAAGATTTTTTTTTTTTTTTTTTTGTGGTTCTATGTTATTTAGAACAAAACTGAATTTTTTAGAAGCTAAAGAACACATTTTAACCAGGGGTGCCAATAATTATGGAGGGCACTGTATATGGATGGATGCACTAATAAATTTTTATCAATATTTATGGAAACCCTTCAAATTTGTTATCTGCTGAATGATGTTTTATAGATGGCATGATGAACATGTAGAACACTGAGGCAATGTCCTTGTCACATTTGTGCAAACAAACAAACAAACAAACAAACCAGCATTTCAACGAGTATAATCCAACAGATGCAAGACAAATAACAGAACTTAAACAGGCTATTTATAACCAAACTAATGAGCTACCCCCATCACCTGACCGAGGTGCATCTTGGGAAAGGAAGTCCAAACAAACAAAACTACAAAAAAAAAAAAACACTAAAGCATCTCTGGGCGCAAGGCGCCCTCTAGGGGTTAACCCTGACAGTCCTAGGCATGGGCAACAACATATTTTGTGGACTCTGGTGTATCCTTACATATGTGCATGTAAACAATTACCAACCTCTGGGTCAAAAATGACCTGAAGATAATCTTTATTTTCTAATGGTGTACAGCCTTCAAGGATATATAAACAAAGGTGATGCCCCACAGTTTCTACTGCTGGGGTGACTGTAGAAAATTAATTACATTTCAGGTTGAAAAAAGAACATTTTGGCGTTTACTACTGGTAAACATAAGGTGGGTGAATTTTGACCAAGAAGACAAGTGGGTTAAACTGACTGAAAATAAAGTACAGGTCTATTTGAACTGCAGTGGTCCCAGAATCTATATTAAATATACATTAAGACTATCAATGAATATGACATACAGCATATACTGTAGTTTTGTTTACCTTTATTCTCTGTGGAGACTCTGCATCATTTTCTTTCCCATTGATCAAACAATTCAAATACAAAACCTTTAGATATACTGTATATGCAAGTATCAGAAGCAAGGGACTGCCGTTGGCATTTCAGTTCAAGATATCAGGTTATGTTCTCTGTGTCTGTGAATTTGCTATGCAAGGAGAAGGGTGGCTGCAGCAAGTGGCTCAACCTCTAGACGTACACACTGTCATTAGTGTCACAGGCAGTATACCTATACACAACAGGGCATAAGAGCATGGATTTCAGAAGTCTTTGAGTTTTTCAAAGTAAATATGCAGGTATTTTGTGCCCACCAAATAATTAAAAAAAATGTTTGTTGTCTGTTTAAACAAGTTGCAGTTTTTGTGCATCAGGGTAGCACAATAATAATTTTCAATTAGTATTTGTCACTTTCTTGTAGAGACTGAAGAACACAAGACAAGTAAATGAATAAATAAAATCACAAACTATCTAATGTTAGAATGGGACCTCACTATTACATTTAGGCATTTGGCAGACGCTCTTATCCAGAGTGACTTACAAAAGTGCTTTGTAGTTTCCATCATTCCTTACACTGGGTTACTAGGTTACCACCAGTCAAACATTGTTGAGAAGTTTTTTTTTTTTTGTATTTTTGAAGATTAGCCCAAGTACTAATTTATCACATTTCATCTGCTAGCTAAAAACTTAAAAATTGTTACCAGTTTTAATTTACCACCAAAAAAACAAACATTTTTTTTAAAAATCCATTAGATTCATGTAGTTTAATTCTCATTCATAAAGAGACATTCAAATCTAGTATATTTTATCAAATTCAGTCTCAACTTTTAACAACACTTTCTATGCAAAAAGGTCAACTAGCTCTTCTTTCGGCAAACTTAAAAAATAATAATAATAACAGCAGCATTTCGAGTCTAACACATTCTTTTCTTCAAAATATCCTAGCACACTTTCTCAATTATATCATGTTTATAAATTCCCCCAAAACATAAACAAAAATCCCCAAGACTGCAATGACAGACTCAAAAGCACTTGCTCCTAAGAAGTAGGTTTAAGTTATTTTAAAATGCTCAGAAAGTATGTACTGTACTGTACATGATCATGCTGTACAGTAGAATCTCATGAGAATGGCAATTATTGTACTAGTACTATGGCTCTCTTCCCCACTGTCATGTGGTTGTCTGAATGAAGCCATGAGGAACATTTACATTGAGTAAAAGTGACCTATATCTGAATGACTACGAAAAAGTTTTTTACTGCTTTTATTAAAATCATAAACGTTTCATGGAGTGAAAAAGGATTTATTTTGAAGGTTTACAGAAACACCACAATGTTTTGCATGGCAGAATTCGCGAATACCTACTACTTATGTAACATGGAGGGCTTTAGAACTTTGCGCGATGATTGTAGGACATCAGGCCTATCATCACACTACTGGCAGCAGTATGTGGTCTCTTTCACTTCCTAACTAAAATTCAGTTTTTTCCCAGTGTTTCCCTATTCACAGAATGTATTTGTTTATTTAAACAACAATACAAGTTGAACATAAACCACATACATGTACAAAAGGAGAAGAGGAAAAAAGTTAAAGATGTTCTATTATGAATAGAAATGTGATTAAATACATTACATATATAGAGTCAACAAAAACATTAAAAATGACAAACATTATAGGGTTTCATTACTTTTCTGTTAGTGCTTCAGGAGATGGTAGAATTATAGAGTGATACCTTGGCATGAAAGCCCTGCCTTAAGAATTTTTGCCTTAAGAACTTCAATTTTGCAATAAATTTGCCTTTTCAAGCATTTTCCACATACGAGAGAACTAACCAACCACAGGCTAAATTTTTCGTATGTCCGGGGGACGTTCAAAACTTGTTTGCTTCAGTAGCAAGAAGAAAAGAAAGCCACTTTCAATTTTGTTTTTAAAGACCCGGAGCCATGAGGAATCATATTTTAAGGTTAGGTGAGGTTTAATGCCTGTTTATTTAACATTGTAATTAATTTACCTGTCTTTTCTCAATGTTTTGATGAAATTAATATGCATAAAAAATAATTATAGTGTTGGAAATTGGTAATACTGAAAATGTTTTTGGGTGGCTAGAATGGATCATCATTTATTTGTATGTATTTGTATTTACATTATTTCCTATGGGGTATTTCGCAATACAAAATACCACCGTAAGAACTGTAACAGATTAAATTCATGCTGAGGTACAATTATACTGCCACAGCATGCACCAGTGATCCCCAGCCGGGATTGCCACTGTGTTTACCGGAGAAGCGACAGCCAACATTGGTTGCAATCACATTAGACTCCCGTCTGCGGCCATACTCAAGAAGAGCTAGATGGGGCCGGTTGGACAAACAGTGAGAGCTGCATTAATCCACTCTGCCCACCACCATCACTAACCAGCCGACTGCCCACATGCCAGCTGAGCAGTCTTCTGGAACTGCACGTGCATACCCTCACTTAATTTGTCCCCTACTTCCCTTCCTCTCTTCTTTAAACCCTCATTAACCCAAATTGTCTAATTTTGATGTCAGATCTGGGAGATTTCTGACTTACTGTTTCTTTAATGTTTGAGTAGCTCCGAACCGTAGTCCAATGCCTTAACCACTGAGCTACCCCTGACCATATACCATTTGCATTAGAACATAAGCCAAACGTCAATACAAGCCAGTCGATATTTCTTCAGGTGAAAAGGTTATTAATTATGAAATTTATCTTTACAAACATTTGTCTTTTAATTAATAATTTTCCTTCATTATTTGAGCTATGAGATGAGTGTGGTCTATCTATATGGTTATTTATAATCATATTAAAATGCACACCAATTATAAACAAACATTCACATTAGGACATTTAGTTAGTCATTGATTATTTATTTTTTTCCAAAAGAGATAGCAGCTGTGCAATACCTGAGTTTGAAATACGATTGCGCACTAAAGGTAATGTACGTCACGTGCTTGAAAACTTATGAGATTCCTTTCCTCGAGACACGTATCCTTAATGTCCACATCTGTACAATGTAGCTGTGGAAATAAGTAGCGAAAACTAGGTTAAGGGAAGAGGTGAGCATTTGTGAGCAGTAATATGGTTTCATGCCTAGAAATGTATATAGCAGATGCAGTATTTGCTTTGAGGATGCTGATGCAGAAGTACAGGGAAGGTAATAGGGAGGTTAATTGTGTCTTTGTAGATTGAAAGAAAGCGAACAGGGTGCTGAGAAAAAAAGCTGTCATATTGTATGAGGAAGTCTGGAGTGGCAGAGAAGTATGTTCAAGGTAGAGATGGGTCTGCATCAAGGATCAGCTCAGAGCCTCTTCTTGTGTGCTTCTTTGCACCATGGACAGGATGACAGTGCAGGCTCCATGGACTATGATGTCTGCTTATGACATTGTGCTTTGTTGCGACAGCAGGGAACAGGTGTAAGAAGATCTAGATAGATGGAGGTATGCTCTGGAAAGCAGAGGAATGAAGGTTAGCCGTAGCAAAACAGAATACATGTGTGTGAATGAGAGAGACACAAGTGGAACTGTGAGGCTACTGGGAGTAGAGGTAAAGAAGGTGCAGGAAGTAAGTACTAGTTAACAGTACTTAGGGTTAACAGTCCAGAGCAACGGAGAATGTGGAGAGGAGGTGAAGAGGCTTGTGCAGGCAGGTTGAAACGGGTAGTAAACAGTGGCAGGTTTTGTGTGATAAAAGAGTATCAGCAAAAATGAAAGGTAAGGTGTCCAAGACAGTGGTGACCCCAGGGATGCTCCACGGCTAAGAGACAGTGGCACTAAAAAAAAGCAAGGAGGCAGAGGTGGATGTAGCAGAGCTGAAGATGTTAAAGTTCTCTTTGGGAGTGACACAGATGGACAGGATCAAAAAATGAGTCTATCAGAGTGACAAGTCATGTTAGATGTTTTAAAGTCAAAGAAGCCAGATTGAGGTTGTTTGGACATGTTTAGAGAAGAGATTGTCAACATATTAGTAAGGATGCTGAGGTTGGAACTGCCTCAGCAAGCAGGAGGCCTATAGGAAGACCAAAGAGGAGATTTATGGATGTAGTGAGGAGGACATGAAGGTAGTTGTGGTGAGAAAAGAGGATGCAGAGGATAGGGTTAGATGAAGGGAGATGATTCTGTGGCGATCCCTGAAAGGAAGTAGCCCACCTCTGAAAGGGAGCAGGTGAAAGACAAAGAAGAAGTAATTGTAATACATATTAATTTCTTGCAGTGGAAATTTGCCAACCATTATCCCTATTGCTATACAATGCATTGGCATGGCTGTTTTGTTTTTTTGTTGGCCTATTCCTATGAAATTGCCAACCATTAAATAAATATGCGTCTGCAGAGGGCTGCAAAGCATTTACAGACTTGTCTTTGTCTGTTTTGAAATATTGTTATAATCTATTTTGTAGTATATGTAGTATACTTCTAAATTTACTTCTTGTCATAACCTTATACTTAATCCATTCCACTGTACAGAAATGCTACTCCAAGGTGTATGAAAAGCAGAGGTGGGTAGAGTAGACAAAAATGTACTCAAGTAAGAGTAGCTGTACTTCAAAATAATATTATTCAAGTAGAAGTAAACAGTAGTCATTAAAAATATTACTCAAGTAAGAGTAAAAAAGTATTCAGTAAAAAGACTACTCAAGTACTGACTACTCTTTAATCAGAATGTTCAATTTATTTTTCTAGAAATTATGTAAGCAGTCAGACAAAATGATAAAATAAATGTACAAATTTTGACATTTCCAAATAATAAAATAAATTTTAAACTAAATTTGCTATTTTGAAAATATATTAAAAAACACAAATTTTCTAATCTCCCCTTTTTTCACAATATAAAGCTTTTGAAACAAATACCTACTGTAGGTAACATATGTATGTTTGAACAGTGTAAACTATTTCCTGTGTAAGATATACAGTAGGTAGGTCAAGGGGGATGTCTATTACCGCCGTCTCTGTCGAGGCAAAACGGTAACAAACAAAATAAATCAGTCACATTTTGTGTCATTCATGAAATGACCACCAGGTGGCACAAAGTGACATGATTTGAGCTTAAGTCATAAAAAAGTCAAATGTTGTATCGAAGAAATACTAGCGATGGTAATTTCCACATATGAGTACTTTATACAACAAACATGAAAAATCAGAACCAGAGCTATTGACATTAACCGTTCAATAACGAGTAACAAAAAAAATGGTTAAATGTTGTTTAGACAAACGATCAAGTTCACTAGCTAACAATTTTATTTGTACAAACAATGAACTGTTACATAGCCTCTGTTTGTATCGGTTATTATTTAAAAAATGTTACATTTAAAGACATCAAACTTTAAATATAGAAATAACTGGAAAAACAGACTTTCAGAATAGAACATTTGTATAACTCAAAAAAATACACTTAAAAAGTGTAGTTTTAAGAGTTGTTTAAAACCTCCATCGGTTATTAAAGAGAGCGTCTATTTAAAAAAATTTCCCCAGCGATTTCAGAGATTTGGCAATGCCCATGTACAAAAAGCAGTGTGTTTTGTTTTAAAGATTTTTTGTCTTTGATGTTAACTACAAAAAGCAGTGTCTTCCCACCTGCGAGTTTCTCCTGCATATTGTATATCAGATTGATGGACATCTGTTACATTTTTTACATTTCTGTTAATGTTTTTTCAGCCTATTTAATCAATAATATATATTTTTAAGTTTGATTGTTCTTGTTCTTTTTTTTTACTAATAGTTAAAATAGTAAAATAATTAGTTTAAAGGTTTAAATAGTTAAAATAAATAGTTAAAATATTATGATGGGGAATGTTTGATATGACATTGATTGGGCATTATAAGATTTGTATTGAAAACTTCTAAATAAAAAGTGGTAGCTGGAACGCCTAAAATAGATGCAGGATTATTTTTATAGTCTAAATGAAAATGCTTTAATAATTGTGGGCTATTATTGTTTACTTACACTCACCTTCTATCATCTTCACTCATCTCTCATCCTCACGGGGGGACCTGGAGCCTATTCTAGGAGGCTTAGGGCACAAGGAGGGATACACCCTGGACACGGTGTCAATCCATGGGGAGAATGTGCAAACTCCATGCACACAGAGATGGGAATCGAGCCTGGCCAGGAATCGAACAGGGACTGTGGAAGTGCAAGGTGACAGTGCTAACCACTACACCACCGGGCTATTTACTTACAATATTTGTTAACTTAATTTAAATGAGGTTTGGGCTTGTGGTGTTGAGCCGGCATCAAGATTCTCCTCTTTAATTTCTTACATTGTCTAATCAGCGCTCAACAGCATGCATAAAGTTTTCGAGACTGTGGATGAATTTTGTTGTACTAAATAATATTTATGTAGTATAATCACTCTGACGATATTAAACCTCTAAACATCTTGACAATGTTTGAATTTTATGGTCATTTATTTCAGTTAATAAATCTACTACAAATTTGTTTTAGTTTGTTGTTGTTTTAGTTTTACTTTGTGTCAATGTCAGACAACATTCAAATGCAAATAATTCACCACTCCCCAGGTGTGAATCACCTGTTCTCACCTACACATTCAGAGAAACTAAAATGCACCCCTCCCCATTTTAAGACCCTCTTGGATCTGAGGCCTTTCTGAAGACCTGCAGTGCTTTAGGCCTCTTCTTAAATTTGTGTAAATGTAAAATCTTCTGGACTATATATTCTAAAATTGACATTGTAATGGAAGGAATTGATATTTTCCTTATCATAAGATGAGTTGTATTTTTTTAAACACTCTACACAATAATTTTCTTTGGGATTTTTATAGAATGATTTAATTTTAGATTTTATATTAAAAAAATAAACCAAGTACAATTTTTCATCAAAAAATCATGGGCTGTGTATCAAGCGATTAAAAACAATACAACGCACATTATGATAAGAACACTTCACATCTCTTCCATTCCAGTGATTAAAAAACAGTAACAATGTAAACTTTGGAATCCGCAGCAGCTCAGTGGACCGCACACAGCGTAATAATCTTTGTATGATAAAATGACTCATGGCATGAATCCACACGAAGTGCTTCAATTTCAAATAATCATTCAACGCTGAACAGAAACAGCAAAAAAGCATTATAATTATAACCAGAATCATAATGATCATCATGCTTTTTTGCTGTTTATGTCCAGCATTAAATAACTATTTGATCTTGAATGGCTGGAATAAAGCTGCTCACATCGCGCACGCTTTCTCTTTTAAAAAATGCAGTTTTCATTCACCAAGTATATATTGGTGCTCTGTTGTTTTTCTGGGGTACTGATTTTACATTTTGTCTGCTTTGCAAAAGTCGCCCCTCTTTATAATAGATGAATGTTATGACTGAAACAAAGCTGCTCGTATCGGCTCATATTGGGAACGTTTTGATCAAAGGGGAGATGAAAAGTGGAAAGTGAAAGTGTGCACGAGAAACAGCAGCTTTATTTAATTCATAAAATACTCAGATCACAAACAACAACATAGCACAATGCATGTCTGTGAATGGCTGAAATGTAGTTGGGAATAAGCCTTTTAGGAATGTAAAATGTTCGGGCGTGGGCACTCTTTTACTTTGCAGAGTTTTGATCAAAAGGCAGAAGAACATGCTCGCCAATCTTCCCCAGAAATACAACAAACAAATTTATACTCGCTAAATAAGCGCTGTCCTTGCAGCACTGTGCGAAACGCACAGCGGTATGAGCCACTTAATTTCAATCATAATATACTAACATATTTTTGCTGTGTAGTGGACCGCACACAACCTCTCGTAGACGAGCCCTTCCCTTTAACAGGGGTGGGGCTAAGAAACATGCATCTTGATTTATTAATCCACGCGTTCGGGTTAGTATTCAGTAGACACCGTTTGTTCGGTTTGTACATCTGTCATGTTACAACTATATTTTAACACACAGAAAGACCTTTTATTTGGTGTAAAGTGTCTGATGTGCCTAACTTTTTTCAGCAGAGCTTCTGTTTCACTGAATAATCCACAACTTTTCATGAATATGTAAGACCTATTTACACCTCTCACAGCAGTGGATGTGCCAATAATTCACGTTTCATATGAATTACAAAATCTGAAGTTTGTTTTCTATTAGTTTATATGAAAGCAGACATTTCTCTTTCTATAAGTAGATATTTTTCACATCTGTGAGGCACGTGTACACAGAGTTTTGGTTCATTTTCTGACGCGCTCAAGTTCACCAAAACCGATACCGAACAGCACTGTATCCCTGTTTACGTTCATTATTTTACAAAATCAAAAAATTGTGTCATCATTGTGAGTGCACTTAAATAAAAGTAAAGTCTTATAAAGGCTATATATCTTATATAGTTTTAATATATATTTTTTGCACATTAATCTGACAACACTTGTGGCACATCCAGAGTTTTCTGGTTACGCGAATGTTACACATGATAAAATATAAAGGCTCACTGTGTTATTTACTTCGCTTAAATTCGATGCAAATAAATTCGTTTAATATTTAAACTGTATTTTATAAGGTTTTGCAAGCGGTGGTACAGCGCAACGGGATATAAAAATATAATTTGTTAAAATGTTTTCATTATTATTTAAAGAAAATTATGATGATCATAACAGCCTACTGCATTTAATGCTTATAATAACGCAAAAAAAAAATTGACGAAGTAGCACATCCTGACAATGTTTGAATTTTATGGTCATTTATTTCAGTTAATAAATCTACTGCAAATTTAAAGAACACAGAATATAAGATGACACAAAACTCTACATGCGTAGCATAGTAATTTTCCACTTACACATGATAAAATGCTTACTGTGTTAACGTTTAATTTGCTTAAATTCGACCCGAATAAGATTTAATCTAATTAAATTCCTAAATTTGTACTTTAAAATGTACATTTTAGTATTGTGATTATGAATTTGTTTAACTACAATGTTTCACTTGATTTTATCCGCTACTACGTGCAGTTCTAAAGGAGCTGCGGCTCATTAATGCTTGAGAGAATGAACTAAGGCCTGACCACCACCCCCTTCCATTTGGTCATTTGACTCCATGCAGTTATTGTTACTGCGGCTGATTGGTCAAACGGAGTCATGTGATTATTGTTGCTACATCTGATTGGTAAAACACAGTCACGTGGTAGATCCACCGGCTGCATTTCTCTGGGAAACACAAAGAATATCTAACGTGTCGAATAAATGGTTAGAAAAGTAACGAGTCGAGTGTAGCCGAATGTAGCGAAGTAAAAGTATTGTTACTTCTTTACAAATCTACTCAAGTAAAATTTAAAAAGTATGGTGCGGTAAAACTACTCATAGAAGTAAAATTTTTTTCAAAAAGTTACTTAAGTAAATGTAACGTAGTAAATGTAACTCATTACTACCCACCTCTGGTGAAAAGACATTGAACTTCACTCCAGACATCACAAAAGTGAAGTCCAGATATGGTACCTGGTCTAGAAAGACTATTTGCCCTTTTCTAGTCCCACAGTACAATTAGGGGCTTTTTCTCACTGGGGTCCGGGAAACGTTTCTGGCCCCGCAACCAGCTGATTTTTGTCTGTGAGCATGCAATCGTTCCAAGCTCGGGAACAAATCCCTGGAGCGATTGCAGAGGTGGTCTCGGGAACGAGTCATGCATTCCTAAGCACGGAAGGCGGGACATAAAAAAAAGTAAGTGACATAATTACAGTTTGACTCCGTACACAAACAAACGTGGCTGCTAAAGAATCTCTGTGAAGTAATACAGAAGTACAGTAATTGCTCGAAATTTAGACAGACGAAAATATCCAAAAGTAATCGAAAACTACACATAAAAAAAAATGTATATATATATGGAAGTATCCGTGAGTATTTACATGTCCGCGCGTACAGCAGCACTGAGCAGTGCCGTGCAGAGTTAAACAAACTTCAGCTCGAGCAGCACACAGCGCGTGGTGCGATACTTAAGTGAGGAAAAGATAAACAATAGGATAAAAAACATCCATTGTGATCGAATCGGAACCCCTCTGTCCCATGACACCATCTACATTTATCACCTGAACCGGACAGCGTGCAGCCTGGTCCAGCAGATGGCCTGTGAGTGAACGGTAAGTTAATGTTAAATACTCATGTTATTAACGCTGTTAAAAAGAGTCCCATATTATCACGACATGTGGGTTTATGGTGACATTTTAAATGCATATAATAAGATATACAGGATGATCCTTTCACATTAGCTCACAACAAAGTTAATTTCGAATTATCCTAATATCTGCTTACTTTAAGGCCCCAGATCATTTCCCTGTTCTCCTATTTGACAGTAGAATGCGATGAACTCAAGTGTTGTGCTTATGTAGCTATTACAGTTACAGGTACTTTACTCTTTACTTATTATTTTATGTATAACCTTTATATGTATATGTATATGTATAATGTATATTCTCCAACACATCTCATATACACTTGAGATGCTGATGAGGCACATACAGTAAGCTCCACACACAATTTCAGTTTATCTGTGATTGCTGTGACAAAATTTAAATGTTGGAAAATTAAAATTTGTACATCCTGTTATGGTTGCAACTTTCAGCTAATTTCTTGCTTTTATACTTTCTTGCAGACAGACACTTCACCAGCTAACAACAGAAGAAAGAGACAAAACCTGACGTGCAGGAGAAGGAGACTCATCATGCCTGCATGAAATCTCACATTTAGATGGAGGAGCGCTGACTACAGATACAGAGGAAGGAACATCAAGAGATCGAATAGGATGTTGATTCAGACGAGGGACCAACTGTTGTCTTAATTTCATTAACACACACGCTTGTTATGCTAGTAAATATAAAAATAAATTTTAATGTTTACATTTTCTCTTATTTGACAGCTACTTTTGTTACAAAATTTACTTGAATTACATTTTAATTGTTTTTAATAAAACATTTTGCACTCTATCCAGTATTTTGTCTCTATTCCAAATCCCCCCACACTCATCTTGGATTTTACAGTATACATTTATTTTTACATTTACAAAAATACAATATAAACACACTGCACACAAAACATGTTAAACACTAAACTCTAATGCATTGTGAGGTTTTAAATTCAATAGTTTCAGCTAAGTTCGAAACCCAACACGTAGCAAGGTAAGGAAAGAAGAGAACAAGCATCTCTCTTGTAGGAATGCTGTCTTCATAATAGGAAAATTTGGTAGCCTCTCCTGGGGGGTATTCCAGAAAGCAGGTTATGTGACATACTTGGGAAAGTTTAAGAGTAAGTTAGTGGATAACCTCAACTTTTGGTTCCAAAAACGGAAATGTATGTAACCATAGCAACTTACTCTCTAAAGATAACCTGCTCGGTAGCAGGTTACAGATCTGGCCATTAAGAACGCATGTTTCTTGAAAAGGGATCTCGCGCGCTTCCGCGGCAGCTCACGGGAAGGTGTGAAAATGCCGTTCATTACCTATAGGGGGCAGTCGTGTTTCAATCTGAAGTATTGTGTGTCTACTGAAGCCAAATATGTGTTCTCTCTCTTTGGCGCCCATTGACAGCAAGCGACAGAGCTCATAAACGTGTCGAGCTGAAACTTTAAATATTGATATGTATTTGTTCTTCATTTTCTTCTGTCTTGCAATGATGATATTTATTTTACTGTGCTTTCTCCATTCAGTATTATTATCATTAATAGTAGTATTGAAAACTACAGCTGATTAACTATCTCTGCAGTGGTTAAAACAGCGGATTAATTACATTTGGGGTATTTCTAACAGGCAATTTACTAAATAATAATAAATAGATAAAATAACCCAGCACTTTAACATTTAGCAGTTTTTAGAGTGTAACATAAAAAATATTTCATTTGTAAAATAGCATAGGTGAAATCATAGGTTGTGTAAAAACTATACAACAAAGCTTATGGTAAATAAATTCTCAGACTCTTCTACTGCAAGTATAAAAAAAGTAACAACGTCAATTTTAGAATCCGTAGAAGCTCAGTGGTCCTCACAAAACCTCTCATGGGGGAGCCTTTCCCTGAATTCACCATTTTCAAGGGGGTGGGCATCTCAGTTTATTCATACAGATGTACAGTACCTATTTACAGTAGATGGAATTTTATGGGCTTGTCACTGAACGATTTACAAAGAGCAATATAAGAATAGTGCCAGCTGGCACACCTTAAAAAATAATTCGGCATCTATTTAGAGTCTAATTTTTTTTTCTAAACTGTTGTTTACTTACAATAATTATTAATTATTATTTTCTTATTTAAATGAGGCTCAGGCTCCGGGATGTTGAGCCTATTTCGTACGGTACGTAGTCTAATGAGAGCTCTATTGCCTGTTCTAGTGTAATTCATAAATGATCTTTATAATAATGAAATGAGATGCCCTAAATCGTGCTTTAAAATGAATCTACAATTCATTTCAAACCCGCGGCTCGCAGTTTAACTTTACAAAAGGTGATAAATGCATGTGATTTATCAATAAAAATGCAGACATACTGCATTGATGGATGGATGTTGTTGATAAATATTTAATATGATAATTAAATAAATAGCTGTCCATCTTTTTTGTGTTTATCTTTTCGGTTTATTATACACCTCTGTACCACTTATTATAATAAATCATTTTAAATGGTAGTAAAGGTACAATAGCAAGAGAGAGAGAGAGAGAAAGAGAGAGAAAGAAAAAAAATTCTCTCTCTCTCTTTATATATAAACCCGTTTCCTTCCTGGGCCTCTTGTCCGCATCACAATGAACTGAAGCTCAGCACGTCTACTTTCCTTGTTTTAATCTATTTTTGTTTTTAATCTAATTTTGCGTATATGCTTAAATATTCATTTTCATTTATGGACAGGTGATGTATGTTTGATCTGCATTATTGCAAGAGGCGATGACTTTCTGGGGGAGTATGTCAACACCTTTTGTAAAGTGAAAGTACGAGCCGCGGACGAACAGCTTTATTTCAGTCATAAATTCACAATCACATTCCAGCTATTATTTCCAGCCGTGGTCAAATAATGGATGAAATAGTTATTCACTGCTGGACATAAACAGCAAAAAAGCCAGATGATTATTTTCATTAAAAGCCCGAAGCACTTTTAAAACTACGTTTTAACAAGACATGTTGACATATTCACGAATCAGGACATTCACATAGTTACTGTATATGTGCGCGCATCTCATAGGTGTGTGAACGCGGAGAGTTTGTGTATATGTGCGCGTCTCATAGGTGTGTGTGCGCATTTCATATGTAGTTGTGTGAGCAGTTAGTAGTATATATAGATGTGTGACTGTTTCATATATGTGTATGCAAGTGTTTCACGTGTGTGTGCATGCGTGAAGTTTGATTTAAGCCCTATACGGCACCTCATAATTTAGGGCATCTCTTTTCATCATTATGAACATAATATGAAGCACATATACGCACATTCATCATTAAAAATTATTATTGTAAAACTAAATAAAATTCATGTTTGCTTCAGCATTGGACACAATATTGTTTTAGGCAAACTAATTATACACAATTCTTCGTTGTATTTGGCCTGGCTTTTAGATAAAGTCCTTCCATGTGCCATCTTGCGGATAATTAGTGAAGCACAACACATTTGTTTAAATTCCCAAATGTTGCTTTAGGGATCTTGCGGCATGTGCACGCCAAATTGCGGGATCTCGCTGGAAAAAGCGCGCATTCTTAATGGCCAAATCTGTATGTTCCAGGATAAGGTTGTTTCAGAGGTTTATTAAGCATGACGTGTGCTTTTGATGATGATCCTGTGGATGTGGAGGCACAAATTATACAAGTTTTTTTTTTGCCGGGAGAGAGTTATAAGACCGCGTATTGATGTCTTTTAATTTCTTAATGGATATTTGAAAGAGCGTTATCGGTTTTTAAGGGAATCGTTAATTTACTTAAAACATCTCTTGAAACCGCATATTGCAAATGTGACAAATCACGGGTCTGCGCTTAGAAAGCATTCTGTACATACAGTAGCACTTCAGTTATTTCTCCCAGGGCATTTTTGTACAGTGCAGAGCATGTGGGGAAGGTAACTGTGTGTAGAGTTATGCCTGGTACTTAAACACTTCTTACACATGTTTGTACAGTTCCCTGGCCATAAACCTCTGCGTGTTATTAAAGAGGAATTCCACAGAGTGGCAGTTTGTCCTTTGTAGTAAAATCTATGTTGCTTATTTAATATGTAGTCATACTATTTATATATATATATAGGGTGGGTCAAAAAGTAGGGTTACAGTTAACACTTTTCTCCTTTATTAGAAATGTAGACTTTTATTTACATATATTATAAATTTTTACATTGAACATTTAATCTCTCAAGTGCTCAAAGAGTCCACCTTCTTGATAATGTTTATATCTAAAACGTGATAGTGAAGGTGGAGTAGATAATGAAGTAACTGACTGTAACCCTACTTTTGGCCCACCCTGTACCCTGTATGATACATCCATATATGACTTTCTATTTCATGGTTTCCTAATGTAATTGGGTGCACTGATGACACCCACATTCCTATTAAAGCTCTTTCAATAAATGAGGTAGACGATGTTGGAAATCGATTCATAGCATCAATGTACAGGTAACAACTTAATTTTTTTGTCCTTAATTTTTTGTTAAAATCATTTGTTCATCAGTCCAGAGAGGGCGTGCGACATCATAGTGGTTGTGTTGTGCTTCACAACATTGCCACTATAAAAGGAGAGAGCCACCATCCTTGTATTGAGGAAGATGGCCCAGAGGAACCCCTACAGATTTTTGCACACAACAGAGATGGACGACTTTTGAGAGACAGGGTGTGTCAAAAACACTTTTAATTAATTGTTTGCACTGGTCATTTCTTTATTTCCTGAAACACAATGAAAGTAAAATGAAAAAGTGTGTGTGTGTGTGTGTGTGTGTGTGTGTTGTTTACATTGCTTTATATACACAACACTTTCAACATGCAACAGATTAATATTCACACATTCATTAAAGTTCTCACCTTAAGGTGATGTGCCAGTAATTAAATTTCTAGTGTTGATTTTTTAATGGATAGCCTTTTCTCTTCCATTTGAAGCTGGATAAGGTCCCCCTCCATGTCACTTTTTCTTTTTTGTTTTTGAAGATGGACCTTATACAGCCCCTTTGCTGGCAATTAGGAAGGCAAAAATAATTAAATAAATGAGATTCTGTCAGACAATAAAATTAAAATATGGATAACTGCAAACAAGCTCTTGCACTGCTTAGATCGTGCATTGAGGTTGAAGGACCTTCATCTGTGGGCAAATCCCCAGGTATGTACTGTGAAAGAACAATGATAGTTTTAACAGCTAAAAGGATGCGGTGTTTAATTATTTTGCATGATACTATAAACCCAATTAAGCTGGCAAAACTCAAAGAATTTGAGGTAATCAGTTACATAATTTTTTAAAGTAATAATGTTTCCAATTTTAAGTAAACAGAACTAAAAAAATTGAGTTTGCTGAACTTGTTGCAAATCAAATAAATTGTTGCGGCAGTTGTTGGGAATCACATGGCAGGTGAAACACTTACCACTGAGCCACCGGTGCTCTATAGATTTTGAGTTGGTGGAACTTTAAGGTGACAGTTTGAAATATCAAATTTGTTCAGCTAACTTGAAAAGTGTCATTTCTACAAACTCATAAACACCAAAAAGTTCTGAATACTCAAAAAGGTCTATTAATTTGACCTAATTGCAATTATTTACGTTAACAGTACTCAGTGTGTTCAATTACTTTGAGCATTAGGGTTTACAGTGTATAATAAAAGGGAAGCCGATGTCAAATTTGCTATTTAATACCCTCATGCCTGTTATTTTTTGCCAAGCCAACTCTCTTTCTTTAGCTGATGCAGCCGTATTGCTTTTCTTCATTATTATTGACTTGAATTCTTCATATGCTGCATTAAAACCTCCAACTCCGCCTCTGTGAAGTATGCCACTCTCTTTTTTTCACTTTGATTTTCCATTTTGACTCGTGAAATCGGCGATCCACTGAAAATGTCTTTATGTATGCACTGTGCACGCGCATTAACTCTGGGTAACCAGTAGGAGGCTGATTAAACTTACTCTTCTCAGGGGTTTTGAAACTGACATATTTATGGTATGCGGGTTTGGGGTAAATCAACCCGGAAGTTAAGATTTACCAAATGGTAAGTTAACCCAGCTTTCTGGAATACCCCCCTGGTCACAAGGACATGCTGCCATAACACACCACCCCTCTCTTGAACCCAGATGATCCTGAGGAAAACAGAAAATGCATGATTAGATATTTATTATTTTATAATAAAGTTGTTGAACTTTATTATAACAGGCATTATATTTATTTGTAGTATTTATTTATTCATTGTTTACATCTGTAAACAATTTGTTTTTGTGATAAAAAAGTAAATATTTAAAATAAATAATGCTCATGTGCTATGACTAAAGAAAGTAATGTTTAATAAGCACTTTATTTCGATTTGACTGTGGAAATCAGAAGAGACTGTAGAAAGCAGCTGATTACTCACCTTACAGAATAGAGTTGTAAAGTCATTCCTCGTGCAGTATCCGTGCAGCGTGCACTCATTTCACTCTCCGAGCCGCTCGATAGATTTGTCAGTAGGCATGTTGTAGCACTGCCACATACGAGGCAATTTTATATAGGGGGAGGTAAGTTGGCTAAATTATAAAAAGAAAAGCTGCAAAGCCCTATTAATGTGCCCTGAAAGGTTTTTATGCCCCTGTATGTACACTCACCTAAAGGATTATTAGGAGCACCTGCTCAATTTCTCATTAATGCAATTATCTAATCAACCAATCACATGGCAGTTGCTTCAATGCATTTAGGGGTGTGGTCCTGGTCAAGACAATTTCCTGAACTCCAAACCGAATGTCAGAATGGGAAAGACAGGTGATATAAGCAATTTTGAGCGTGGCATGGTTGTTGGTGCCAGACGGGCCGGTCTGAGTATTTCACAATCTGCTCAGTTACTGGGATTTTCACGCACAACCATTTCTAGGGTTTACAAAGAATGGTGTGAAAAGGGAAAAACATCCAGTATGCAGCAGTCCTGTGGGCAAAAATGCCTTGTTGATGCTAGAGGTCAGAGGAGAATTGGCCGACTGATTCAAGCTGATAGAAGTGCAACTTTGACTGAAATAACCACTCGTTACAACCGAGATACGCATCAAAGCATTTGTGAAGCCACAACACGCACAACCTTGAGGCGGATGGGCTACAACAGCAGAAGACCCCACCGGGTACCACTCATCTCCACTACAAATAGGAAAAAGAGGTTACAATTTGCACGAGCTCACCAAAATTGGACAGTTGAAGACTGGAAAAATGTTGCCTGGTTTCTGTTGCGACATTCAAATGGTAGAATTTGGCGTAAACAGAATGAGAACATGGATCCATCAGCCTTGTTACCACTGTGCAGGCTGGTGGTGGTGTAATGATGTGGGGGATCTTTTCTTTAGGCCCCTTAGTGCCAATTGGGCATCGTTTAAATGCCACAGCCTACCTGAGCATTGTTTCTGACCATGTCCATCCCTTTATGACCACCATGTACCCATCCTCTGATGGTTACTTCCAGCAGGATAATGCACCATGTCACAAAGCTTGAATCATTTCAAATTGGTTTCTTGAACATGACAATGAGTTCACTGTACTTAAATGGCCCCCACTGTCACCAGATCTCAACCCAATAGAGCATCTTTGGGATGTGGTGGACCAGGAGCTTCATGCCCTAAATGTGCATCTCACAAGTCTCCATCAACTGCAAGATACTCTCCTATCAATATGGGCCAACGTTTCTAAAGAATGCTTTCAGCACCTTGTTGAATCAATGGCACATAGAATTAAGGCAGTTCTGAAGGCGAAAGGGGGTCAAACACTGTATTAGTATGGTGTTCCTAATAATCCTTTAGGTGAGTGTATATGTGTATTGGTTCCAGCTCTAACCCTCGCGAGACTTTGCCGGTCGGCACGGGAAGATGGTGACGCACGTGGTCACATGATCCGGAAATAAAGCCGGCCCGGAACAGGACTAGGGGAGGGAGTATGGAGTTACAGTGCGTTGCTATTTTTTATATTATTACGGAGTTCACGGAGAGACTGTCGAGGACTGTGCCTTGCGGGTTTGCATTTCCATCAGGAATAACATCGTCTGGACTGCTTCGTCAGAGCACTCTCACTCCGCTATTGGCCTCCCGGGATTATTCTATCTTTTCCAGTGAGACCGATTTTCTTTGTTGTTGGTTTTGGTGCACCTTTTTTGTTATATTTTTTGTATAATACACTTGTGGCTGTTTTGAATTGGATGGTGTCTTGTCGTTCTTGCTCACGGGTTTTAAAGCATTCCGACACTAAGAGAAAGATCTCTCGTTTTTGTGTAGCATTGGGTAAGATAATCTTGGCTGTTTGTTACAATGTTATTTAGAGCGCCATTGATTTTGTCACAAAAATAATAACATCCACATAGAGCATTAACACGTGTCTCACAGTTCAAAAACAAACCAACTACCTTTCCACCGCCACCTACTGTTTCGGATTGTATAAATATGCAAGTGTGCCCGGGATCGGAACTGATGTTAAAGTGCGCACGCAGACCTGCGGGGGGGGAGGGGATTGGGGAGGGGGAGAAATCGTGCTCTGGTACAGAACGGCACAATCGTTCATAGTGAGAAAACGCCCTAGTATTGTTGACCTCCGTCTGGTCAGCTCAACTAGTACTACTCTACACAGCATAAAACCATGAAATCGCCTATAAAGTACTTTTTACATGTTCTGGACACTGGATGGCAGGAAGAAAAGCTCTCCTTAGAAATGCAAGGCAATGTTTCACTCTGTTTGCAATGTGTAATAAGTGGCACAAAAAAACTTGAAACTTATTTTGTGTTTTACGTTTAGTTCTGTGTTGTGCTGTTTCATGTTGCACCCTGGCCCAGGAAGAATGTTGCTTTACTTTAGCATAAACTCACAGCTGTATCTGGTTGAAATTTATAATAAAATAAAAAAAACTATGTTGAATATATATTTTTGCTTTGCAGTGTTTTTTGCACAAACCATGCATGAAAGTATGGAATAAAATCACTGTCAAAAATAATTGTGTGTAAAAAAAAAAAAGATTTGTGTGTAATTCTGTGTTTTGTCCAAGTTGGATTCCAAAATCTACGGCCACGACAGTTTTTGTGTGTTTATTACAGTACACCTCTGAAATATATGACTCTGAAAAAAGTTAGGCACATCAGTAACCTCATGCCAAATGAAATGTCTTTCTGGATGTTATAATTAAGCTGCTTTGCTATGGGCCCACACCCAAGCCTTCCACACAGTCAGTTCCGCAGCTTAATTTATTCACATTTTCACTGTTTGTCTGCTATAAAAGTTCTAAACTGCATTTTCTTAAATGTGTAATTTGCATACATTTAAGAGTTGCACATGATTCTAACATATGTACATAAAAGATAATATGGAAGAACAGTTTGTGATTTATATAAATAAGCAAAAATGCATTAGCTTATACATGGTCAAAAATTTGAAATTTACACAAATATGAGAGGAGTGCTGAATGACTGCAGATTTTCAAAAAGCCCTCAGACTCCAGAGGGTTTTAATTAATAACCCTTTCCAAAATGATGTGCAGTAACCTCTTCTTAGATAGAGGTCTGCACCCCTGCTGATAATCAATTAATCAATGTCTGATGCTTAGCAGTACCTGCATGCAATTTACTCTCTTAAATCCTATGCAAGGAATAACGAGGTACTTAGTATTGCCCACATGTCTTTTTTTCTAATTGGTTAAATTTTTGTTAAATAAATCATGGCACTTTAAAAAATGTTATTCAGTTGATGTAAAGTCTGTGTAAGTGTAAAGTACAGAAGTAAGTGTTAAGTACTTTTGTCTAGCTAAGTCACTAGTCACACTTGATATACTTAAGATATTTTCAGTTGTTGTTAGAGTTTGATAATTTACATTGTTTCTATATTTTACATCCGTATGCTGTACCTAAACTTGGTATCCTTGTTAACCATAGATAATTAGTTACATGTGCGCAAAGCGTAATAGGAACATTTGTCATTTAAGTTCAGTATACACTCAAGTTGCAATATGTTTGTCACTGGTATCTGCCAACAACCTGACAGCTCAGCTGCACAACCTGAATTTACAGATAGTGTGCCTGCAGAAACCCAAATAGAGTTGCAGAAAAGTGAAAGGAGCCAAACTCTAACTGAAAAGGGGAAAGACCTTCAAGAAGAAACACTGAAGAATTTGCAACGCCGCTACAGAATTGCTTATGAAAGATGGAGGCATCATGCAATAATAAGCAAGGAAGTGCTGTCAGAGGAAGACTCTATATGGATCTAAATGAGCTGATTATGAATATTGAAAGCACATGCACTACTGTAAAGGCCATTTATGGAGATCTGAGACGAGTGCACACACCTGATCCTGGTATGGGACAAAAAGTGGACGGATGCATATCACTTACAGACTTTATTGTCCATAAAGCGAGACAGCATCTTGCTGGCCTTTTAAGGAGCAAGGAGGAGGAACCTTGGCCTGAAACTGGATCAATCTTGAAATCAACTGGTTCTCTATTAAACCCATAGTCACAGTCCAAATGTCTCTCTCTGCTCTAGTGCCAACTCTGCTAGGAGGGTTGAGGCTGAAGCTGAGGCAGTCTCATCTCAGGAGGTTCTAGCCATGTTAAATGAGCAGGAAAGAGAAGAGGCAGAGCTTGAAAAGCTAGAGACTGAAGACAAACAACAGCTGGCACAGTTTGAATCCACAAGGCAAGCTAGACTGCAAGCAATTCAGGACAAATGCAGAAAGCTTGAACGCCTAGAAGAGGTTAAAAGGTTGAATGCTGCAAAGGCTTGATTAAAAGATTATGATCAAGCAGAGCAAGGTTCTGAAGTAATAGATGCTTCAGTGAATGTCGGACTTGGAGCTCGCCAATCTCTCAAAAATGCAGAGCCTATATTCAGAACTCAGCAGTCATTGACACGGCTGTCCATGCTCCATACTCTCCAATCATACACCAAACCTTACCAGTTAGAAGTCAAGCTCCACAGACCCCTCTCTCACAAGACAGTGCCAATTTTGTTAATGTACTAGCAGAAGCTATGAGTGCTAATAGCCTCCCTACACCAGAGCCTGCTGTGTTCAGTGAATTTATTAATTTATTGAAGTTTAAGGACTGGCAAGTGTCTTTCCACACAATGATCGACAAGAAAAATATTCCAAAGAATGAAAGGCTAAACTATCTTAAGTAGTACTTGGGTGGTGCCGCAAAGAAGGCCATAGAAGGATTTTTCCTACTTGGTACAGAGAACGCATATGACTCAGCTTGGCAACTACTTGAAAAGTGCTTTGGAGACCCATTTGTTATTGGGAAGTCCTTCAGAGACAGGCTTCACGGATGGCCAAAAATAGGTTCTAATGATGGTGGTGGACTGAGAGAATTTTCTGATTTTCTCCAGAGTTGTGAAGCCGCAATGGCACACATCAAGACACTGGACATTCTCAATGATTGCACTGAGAGCCAAAGGATTCTGCTGAAACTACCAGATTGGTTAGTTTTCAGTTGGAACCGTAAGGTTATAGACTCCAGACTTCTTATTACGAGAAGCATATCTCGTATGTGATCCAATATCTTCAGTGCAAGCACTAAAGAGCATAGATACTGAGAAAGTAAGACATTCAAGAAACCATTTTATCCAAGCAAAGACTGTCCAAAACCACAACATATAGTGACAACCCCTCATGCATTTTCTGTGTATAGGGTTATGCAAGAAAGTCAAAGTTCACAAACATCGTCGATCGTACCTGTTTGGGTCTCTTCAACAAATGAGCCAGACCAGGAAATTCTCGTTTATGCACTGTTAGATACACAGAGTGACACCAACTTTATTCTAAATGAAGTGGCACAGGTCCTTAATACGCACAAAAAAAAGCTAGTTTGTGTCTGTCCACAATGTTTGCAAAATCAACCATCATACCTTGTAAGAAATTGACAAACCTTCAGGTAAGAGGATACTAATTGGAGAAAAGGATTCTGTTGCCACCAGTCTTTACACAAGGATTCACCCTACTCCAGAGACAGCGCTGAAGTGGCCTCACCTAGAACATCTAGCACATCCACGACTGGATTGTGAAGTGGGCCTTCTGATAGGATACAACTGTCAGCAAGCTCTTCTTCCTAGAGAAATTCTACCTGGTGAAGGAAACCAGCCATACGCACAGAATACAGATCTTGGCTGGAGCATTGTTGGTTGTTCGCATTCATTGAATGATTATGGTGACATCATTGGAAACAGCCACGGAATCATGGTACGCCAAGTTGAGCCACCTGTGCAGTCATCTGAACTAAAGAATGAAGTGCACTTTGTGTGCAGGACTCAAATCAAGGAAATCAGCACCAAGGAAATTGTAAAGGCACTTGAATCTGATTTCACCGAAAGAGCCACAGATAATAACCCTGTTTCTCAAGAAGATCTTCTCTTCCTGTCCAAGTTAAAGAAAGGTATAAGGCAGAAAGAGGATGGGCATCATGAGCTCCCACTGCCATTCAAGATGGAAAAGCCATGTCTTCCTGACAACAAGCAATATGCGTGTCACAGACTAACCTCTCTAGAGCGGGTGTCTGAGAAAGGATCAGCAATACTACAAGGATTATGTCGAGTTTATGAATGACATCATAACTAGAGGAGACGCAGAGAAAGTACCAGAGCCAGAATTGGAAATTAAACCAGCATGGTATATCTCACATCACGGTGTCTATCATCCATGCAAGCCTGGGAAGATCCGTGTGGTTTTTGACTGTTCTGCACGCTTTCAGGACACTGCTCTTAATGACCATCTCTTGATCGGTCCAGATCTGACCAATACATTAGTAGGGGTCCTATGTTAGTTTAGAAAGGGCTCAGTGGCCATAATGTGTAACGTGGATTAGATTTCTTTGGTGGGACAAAAAGGCAATCTTGATTCCAAGCCATCTGCATATCGGATGAAAGTGCACTTGTTTGGTGCAGCATCATCTCCTGGCTGTGCAAACTTTGGACTTAAGTACCTAGCTTCATATGGAAATGGTAATTTCAGCAAGGAATCCATAAAGTTCATCCAGAGAAGTTTTTACGTTGACGATGGTTTGACAAGTGTACAGTCATCAGCTGAAGCCATACGACTAGTTGAAGAGTCTTGACCGCTGTGCAGAACAGGGAAACTTCGACTCCATAAGTTTGTGTCTAATGATGCAGATGTCATTGCTGCCATACTATCTGAAAAACGTGCTCAAACCAAAAATCCAGACATAACTCTAGGAGAACTTCATATCGAACGTGCACTTGGAGTTCAGCGGTGTATTGAGAGAGACGAGTTCCAATTTAGGGTTATTGTAAAGGAAAATCCACTAACAAGGAGAGGAGTACTCTCAACTGTTGCTTCTGTTTACGATCCATTAGGATTTGTAGCACACTTCATATTGATAGGCAAGACCTCTGCAAAGACAAGATTAGCTGGGATGAAGCACTACCAGACCATATTCTACCTCAATGGGAGTCATGGCTCAGAGACTTTTCTCAATTAGCTACCCTACACATCTACAGATGCTACATACCACCAACATTTGGCAAGGTCATGTTGTATGAGTTACACACCTTTTCAGATGCGAGTCTCAGTGGATATGGAGCATGTACATACCTTCGAGCAGTAAGTGAGATAGGTCGAGTCAGTTGTTCGCTTGTCATGGGGAAGGCAAGAATAGTCCCTACTAAGGTGATGACAATTCCCAGGTTAGAGCTATCAGCAGCAGTAATGGCGATTCGCATTACTGATGTAATTAGAGATGAACTTGAGATCGAGAACATGGAGGAGTATTACTGGACAGACTCAAAGGTCGTTCTTAGCGATGTGAACAATGATGCTAAACGGTTTTACACCTTCGTAGTGAAACGAATGCAGCGAATTAGATCCAGCACGAACCCAGAGCAATGGTGATATGTTATTTCTGAAGACATAATCCAGCAGACTACGCCTCAAGAGGGTTAAATGCAGTTCAGCTGAAGGAGTCTAACTGGTTAAAGGGACCCAGTTTCCTCTGGCAACGGAGTGTTCCACATGAAAAGTATGAAGAGCGAATGGTGGGAGTACTAGAACCTACAGACCCAGAATTACACAAAGTCTGTGTTCAGGCAGGAAAAACAAAGGAAGTAGATTCGCTGGTGAAGTCATCCTCATGTGTCATCCTTACTTGTTAAGCATCACCATGAATGCGTTCATCACCAAGGAAGAGGCATGACAATGAACAATCTACGTGCTAGTTGAATATGGATCTTGGGATGTGGGAATTTGGTTTCATCACACATTTACAAGTGTGTAACGTGTAGGAGATACAGAAGAACTACAGAAGTTCAAAAAATGGCAGACCTGCCAAAGAAAGAACTGAGACATCACCTCCCTTTACTTACAGTGGCCTAGACTTTTTTGGTCCTTTTCTTGTGAAAGAAGGTGGAAGGGAACTAAAGCGATATGGGTTGGTGTTTACTTGCTTGTGTTCCAGAGCAGTCCATATTGAGACCCTAGATGATATGACAACAGATGCTTTCATGAATGCACTATGCACCTTTGTAGCTATCAGAGGACCTACGCCAACTGAGGTGTTTTTACAAGAGCCGTCAGAGAGTTATTTGAATTGTTAAAGGGAATGGATTTGGAACGCCAGAGAGCAATTGGATGTGAGTTTGTAATGAATGTCCCATCTTCAAGTCACATGCGTGGAGTTTGGGAACATCAAATTCGAACCATCTGCAACATTCTTACAGCGATGCTAGACAAGTCTGCAAGCAAGCTACACACCACATCGCTTAGGACGTTTCTTTATGAGACAATGGCTATAATCAACAGTAGACCGCTAACTGTTGAATACCTTCAGGATCCAACTGCACCAGAACCTCTAACTCCCAACCACATACTGACCATGAAATCTTCCATCATACTGCCTCCGTCTGGACAGTTCTGCAAAGAGGACCTGTATTTACGCAAAAGGTGGAGAAGAGTACAGTTTCTAGCCAATACATTTTGGCAGAGATGGAAATATATTTATTGAATCTTCAACAACAACAGAAATGGCAAAAACCCTCACGAGTTCAGATCCCCAGCTCGGGCACAAGTGAATGACATTGTGATACTGCAAGATGACAATGCACCTTGAAACGAGTGGAAGCTTGCTAGAGTTATAGAGGTTACCCCAAGTGCAGATGGTATGGTGAGAAAGTTAAAGCTAGTGGTCAGTACCACTACATGTGATAAGGGTAAAACACACACTAGATTATCTTACATCAAAAGACCAATTCACAAGGTAGTTACCTTAATTGAAGCAGACATCACAAGTACATGATCATTAAGTTAATGCATATTGAAAGCATATATTGCTTCTTTTCATAGCCTTTAGAGGAAAATCCCACATTAGCAGTAAATGGGTGATTTTGGTGGGAGTGTAAATGCTGTGTATGTTTTGTGTTCATTTGTATTTAATTTATATTATATTTAATTGTAATTTATATGAATTTTGTGCAAATATTGTAAGTGAAGCGGAACCTATTATGCGGAGTTTGGTTGCAACATGGACTCAAAACAACTTTTTTTTGTTCCCGAAAGATACGTTTTCAGAACGTTGCAGAAGTTTTTAGAAGTTAAAAGAAAGAACTGAAGAACTTAGCAAAGAATCTCTTTTCATGACTGGCGGCCAACGAGGTATTTTTTTCTTTTTTTGTAAACACTGGGAAAGTGTTAAATATTTCTTTGTAATTTATTGTCCGTTATGTTGAATCTTTGTCAATGTTTTTTGTATATTTATTTTGTAGTTTTCACGGCTTAAGGCATAAGGTGCAAGACATTAAAGCACAAGATTGTTAAAGTTAAAGAATTGTTAATAAACGGCCGTATTCTGAAACTCAGCATGTGTGTCGTCGTAAAGAGAGCTACAGTTGATGTTGTATTTGCTTAATAATAAGACCCTCTATGAACAGATGATCTGTATTTATATTTTAACATAAAAACAAAAAAGAGGGGTACTAACATGTAATGATCAGATTTGTTATAACCCTAGTTACACTAAAATGGGATCTTGAATCTTACTTCCGGTGCGTTATAGGCCTAGAGTTTAAATAAATTCTGTAAAACCTCTGGGATTGGGTTCACTCCAGACAGTATACTACAGCCATGATGAACCCAGTGGACTCGGATCAACTCATTCAGGCCACTACCCAGCAAGTAGCTCTACTGGGCACTCATCGGCAGAGTATTCAGCAGGTGAATGAGATACTTTCTTCTCTCTTTGCTCATTTACAACAGCTATGTGCTAGTCCTTCAGCATCCATGGCACCACCTGTCTGACACAAACGTTGTCTTTCCAACCATCAACCTTATGATGGCAAACCTGAAACCTGCCACTCTTTCCTGTTACAATGCTCCCTACTGCCTGAGGTCCAATCCTCAACCTTCTCTACAAAGGCTGTGAGTGCAGATTCCCAGGAGAAGGCAGAGAGCGCAGAGCCCCAGGAGAAGGCAGAGATCGCAGAACCCCACAATGAGACCAGAGTGCAGAACACCAGGATAAGGCTGAGAACACAGCTTACCTCCAAGGCATGCCGCCTACTCTGAAATGCCTGAATCATATTCTTTTCCATGCTATGAGATGCCTGAATCATATGCTGTTCCATGCCATGCAGGACTTAACCTATGCTTTTTTCTGCTCAAGATATACCCTGTCCTGCCTGAGCCATACTCAAATCCAGTGCCCATGCCAAGCTCCAGATCAGTGACAAGCTCCAGCTCGGAAACTTTTAAAATAAATTCTCTAAAACTTCTCTGAGTCTGCTATTGGTTTCACCCCAGTTCCCTTTCAAATGCTACATTCGATGCTGCGTGAAAACGCTATGGGAACATCTCTTTGTTCAACCGGTTGTGAAGTATGTGTGTATCAAACCCGCCAAATTTTGGCTTATATAACCTCGGCCAGGTGACGTTATCTGATGAGGTGCACCTGCTTTTTATAAATAGGAGTGAACCAGAAACATCCTCAGGTCTTTTTGTCTTCAAGGACCTCATTGTGTTTGCATGTGTGTGCATAACAGATATACAAAAAAGAAAGTGTTAGATTACTCACCAATATGGTATACCAAGTTTGAGAGGAGATGCATGCCTCCTTGTTAGAGATTTCTCTCAGATGGCGATATCCACACTTTCTGTTTTGAGTGTTTGGGGAAGAGCACGCTCTCCTCTGGCTCAAGGGAGAGTGTGAGCATGGTGATCTCCTCCCTATTAAGGTGCGATCTGGCAGATGCGCATAAGACGGACATCCTCCTTTTCTCTCGCACTCTCACTGGATCAGGAAGCTTTAGCGTCCACTTCTCAAGCACGCCCCGGCCCTTCTTGTGAATGAGCAGAAGAGACTTCCTCTCCTGCCGCAGGAGCAAAAAAAAAAAAATCGCCCAAGCGCTCAAAGTAAGTTAGACTCATTCGTGGAATAAGCCCTATTCATCCCATTTTTGCTATTAACATCGATTCATTCGAATGTCGTTGATGCAAAAGCGCGGGGTTATATAATGATGCCCCAAATTTAAGAGAGGCTTGCGGGCTATCGCTCTCCTGGGTTTCGGGAGGCGAAGCTCTACGAGCAGGCATTGTGAGGTTTCTCCCCTGCCGTGCTCAGGAGTTGGGACCGTCGTCCACCCAGTCACGACCAGGTCTGGTCCCCACAAGGCGTGAGGCGCAGAAGGAGAGTGTGGCAAGCCAGGTACCCCCTCGTAGAGACTGAGGAGGGACTCGCCACGCTTCGTAATCCGCCTCAAAAAGACCGGACCTGAGGAGCATCATCTCCGCCAAAAAGAAGTCTGCCCTCTGAGGCTGACGTGCCCAGGACCACGGGGGTGTCTCCCCTCAGGGAAGGGCGTGTAAATATGCCAATAAGGGATAAAGACTCCTCGCCATTGTCCGATCTCCACCACCACTCGTGTTTCGGCGAGCAGCGGTCTCCAGCAAAATGTTAGGTACTCTGTTCCTTCCTGCCACGTTTCAGGATGCCGAACATCTAACACCCCCCCATCAAGCCTCAGTGTCAAAAAGTGTGCCCCTTTCAGAGAGTCTGGCAGCGGGGAACCTACTGCCAGGTATGTCTCCGTAGGTACAAAGCACTTTAGAGAGAGGCTACAGGATTTATTTTGCACATCATCTTCCGCGTTTCAATGGCGTGGTCTCCACTTCCATGAAACTAGAACGAGCGCATCTGCTGACTCGGCAATTACAGACTTTGCTGGAAAAAGGGGCCATAGAACATGGAAAATGCATTCCCCTTGTTTAAATTAGAAATACAATGTTTTTGCTTAATCAGTGAAAGAATTCATCCAGATTACTTATCTTCCATAGGTCTTTGTGGATGATCTCGCCAATGTATTCCTTCTTTTTTCAGAATGCAGGAAAAAGCTGATTTGGCTTTTCTGCTATTTCTTTGATAGATATGTTTTGTTATGATGGCCTCCTTCACTTGCATCAGCACCTCTTTGAACTGTATATATTTAGTTTCTTAGAACACCTACCAAGAGCAAATTCAACAATTTAAAACAACTCTTGACATTTTCTCTTTTTAATACCATATACAGTACATCTCAAAAAATTGAATTTCATAATATAACAGGTGAAATTCTCATATATGCTATATGCATTAAATATGATGTGAAATATTTAAAACCTTTTTTATTATTATTAGGGCTTACAGCTAATGAAAATAAAAAATCCAATATCTCAAAATATTACAATATTTCATTATGAGTTTGAGTAAATTACTATTAATACAGTATAAATACCATGTATCTCTTGGTCTAGTTCATTACACACTGCTGACTGCTGACGTGACAGTTTCCCTAAGATGATCTTTGACACCCTCCACAAGGATGGTAGGCCACAGAAGGTCTGTACTGAAGCATATTCATGAAAAAATATTTGGAAGGGGAAAGTTTGATAGGAAAAATTACACAAGCAACTGGAATAACTGCAGTGTTAAGAAGATTGTCAAGCATGACGGATTCAAGACCTTGGGAGAGCTTCACAAGTAGTGGAGTAAGGCTGGAATCACTGCATTAATCATGTCTTCAGGCTACAACTGTTGCATTCTTAATATCAGAAGCATCTTACATGGGCTAAAAAGAAAAATAACTGGATCATTGCTCAGTGGTCCAAAATCCTCTTTTCAGATGAAAGTAAATTTTGCACTTCATTTAGAAATCAAGGTCTGGAATCTGGAGGAAGAGTGGAGAGGCACAGAATCCAAGGTTAGAGCCAATGGTTTTTCTCTCTTGCGCGCTGTGGAATTGTGGGTAATCATCTCCCATGCTCAGTCTCAGTGCGCATGCATCACTCATATAGTCAACATCCGTGACCACGTATGTGCGCACATAAAGCATTGTTTTTTTTAATTTTGTGCATCTGTTAAGAGGAGTGATTCCGTTAGTGTATCTGTCTGTATCTGTGTATGTGTGTGCGCACATGCACGCGTGTGTAAAGTCGTGGCCAAAAGTTTTGCGAATGACACAAATATTAGTTTTCACAAATTTTGCTGCTAAACTGCTTTTAGATCTTTGTTTCAGTTGTTTCTGTCATGTACTGAAATATAATTAAAAGCACTTCATACGTTTCAAAGGCTTTTATCGACAATTACATGACATTTATGCAAAGAGTCAGTATTTGCAGTGTCTGGTTGCTGGACTTTCTTGGATGCCCTGAAGCCTTCTTAACAAGAATTGAACCTCTTTCCTTGAAGTTCTTGATGATCCTATAAATTGTTGATTTAGGTGCAATCTTAGTAGCCACAATATCCTTGCCTGTGAAGCCATTTTTATGCAACGCAATGATGGCTGCACGCATTTCTTTGCAGGTCACCATGGTTAACAATGAAAGAATAATGATTTCAAGCATCACCCTCCTTTTAACATCAACATGTCAAGTCTGCCATTCTAACCCAATCAGCCTGACATAATGATCTCCACCCTTATGCTCGTCAATATTCTCACCCGAGTTAACAAGACGATTACTGAAATGATCTCAGCAGGTCCTTTAATGACAGCAATGAAATGCAGTGGAAAGTTTTTTTTGGGATTAAGTTAATTTTCATGACAAAGAAGGACTATGCAATTCATCTGATCACTCTTCATAAAATTCTGGAGTATATGCGAATTGCTATTATAAAAACTTAAGCAGCAACGTTTCCAATTTCCAATATTTATGTCATTCTCAAAACTTTTGGCCTAAGTGTAGTGACTGTTCTTTGGTAACTGCACTGCACCTTACCCCGTGTAAAAAAAAAAATGCAACATGCAAGTGCATGTTAAGCTTTCCATCGGGTTTCTCGGTATAGGTGCCATAGTACTGCAATATTTGACTTTTTGCCCATCGCATGCAGTGATTTTGCTCAACCTACTGCCACTGTGGTGTGAATATAAACACAGCATATACAGGGGAACCTTGGATTACGAGCATAATTCGTTCCGGAAGTGGGCTCGTATTCCAAAACACTCTTAAACCAAATCATCATTTCCCATAAGAAATAATGAAAACTCAAATTTTTCGTTCCACAACCCCCAAAAATAAAAACATAAAAATAATTCATACAATCTATAAAATGAAAATAAAACAAATTAATCTGCATTTTACCTTTAAAAAAAGTACAAATAAATCTTGACAGATAAGTGTCTCCATTGGTGCCCGCACGTGCCGTGTGTGTGTGTGTGTGTGTGTGTGTGTGTGTGTGTGGAATTAGCCCCTTCCCTCGCCTCGTTTTACACAGTAACACTCCTGCTCCCTCTCCCCACCTCGCTTTTTCAGAACTGTTTCACAACAAACACACACACACAACAGAAAAACCGTTTTAACAGGTTAAAAAGAAATCTCTCTGAGACTGACATGAGCGTATATTAACAGACACACTTTTTAAGTTTCACAACAAGCGCATAAACACAGCGGAAACACCGGTTTAATGGAAAAAAAAGCGAGACTGGCACGAGCGCATACTAAAGGAATCACTTGAGTTTCACAACAAACACACACACACACACGGAAACACTGTTTTAACAGGAAAAAAAAGAAATCCCTCTGAAGGGAATCACTGCTGTAAAGTAAAACAAAACAACAACAAATGAACCAGCACCTTACCTTTGAAAAGAATCGCGACAGAGCAGAGTTTCTGTGTGTTTGTGAAGCCGAGAGGGGTGAAAAGGCAAGAGAGCGTCTGCGCGTGTGTGTGTGTTTCAGTGTCAAATTGCGCACGCACGAGCAGAGTTTCTGTGTTTGTGAAGCCGTGGAGGGAAGGAGGGAGGGAGGGGGAGGGGGGGTAAGGTGAGAGAGTGACGCTCGGTGTCAAAATAAGAGTCGCATGTGTGAAGCATGATACTCGGCGCTCGTAAACTAATACTTGCTCAGTTTCCGAATAAAAAAATATTTAAAATCTTTGCTCGGTTTGCGGGACACTCGTAAACCACGTTACTTGCAATCCGAGGTTCCACTGTACAAATAATTAATGCATTTGTAATGGTCCACCTCGCACACTGAACTGCGAGTCTGCTTGTTTTACTCTGACACTTTAAGGACGAAACGCAGACCAAAGCAGGTTTGAAAAGGTGAAAGTGAGGTACATATATCCGGCTTTTGGCCATGTCGTGGCAGTTCAGAATCTGTGCAGCCCCTGTGTAGTTCTGCTAGTCCATGATTGTTAGAATATTTTATAAAAATCTGCATTTGCAATAAGAAACAAAAGGTAAGAAATAAATTTAGTAAAAGTACATTTCTCTCAGAATTATATTTGGGATAAAGTAACACAAAATGAAAATATATTAAAGTGAAATACAAAGTCAGCCAAAAAATTTATACACACTTCAGGAAAAGAAAAATAGTATGATATATGTTATATTAATATAATAATAAAATTATCACATTATTAGCATAGTCTTACCATTTATATTAATATATAATGTATACCAATAAATTTAGTACTAAAATATTTATTATGTTTTTCATTTCCTGAAGTGACATACAAGTAAAATAACAAAAAAAAAGTTTTTAAATCAATTTTATTTATTTATTTTGTTAAACATGTTATATATTTTCAATATCTCTATCACAGAACCAACACCACTAGAGAAAAGAAGTTGAATAGAAATAACATAATCTGAGATGTAAATGGCAATCTTTTATTTCAATGTTACAGGAGTATTAAATGTGTAACTATTTAATCAAAGATTCCAACATATTAGATGATTAACACAAGTTCAGAGATCTTTTTAATCTGGCTATGTACAGTGCATCTCGAAAAATTTGAATATCATGGAAAAGGTTAATTTTCTTTAGAAATTTATTTTTAAAAATTAAGCTCCCATATATCCTAGACTCATTATATATAAAGTAACATTTTCTCTTTTTTTTCAATTTTATTGATTACAGCTCATGAAAATGAATAAAAAATCCAATATCTTAAAAGATTAAATTTCTAAGAATTATTTACAGTACAGAAATTCTAAACTAATTCGTGCTCTCAGCACTTGCTCATTCATTATTGCTCACTCATTATTTGAACAGAGTGGCATAACATGGAGGTGATCAGTCTGTGGCAATGCTTAAGCAAAACAGGACTGTATTGTCTGTATTGTTCAGTCAGGTGTTTCTCATCATTCTCTTGACAATATTCCATAGATTATCTAGGGTTCAGTTGATAAAATGAGTTGGCTGGCCAGTCAAGTATAGTAACATCATGATCAGCAAACCATTCAGTGGTAGTTTTGATACTGTGGGCAAGTGCTAAATCTTGCTTTAAAAGAAAATCTCCTTAATGCTTGTCAGCAGACGAAAGGATGAAGTGCTTTACAATCTCCTGGTAGACTGCTGCATTTAAACCTGATAAAACACAGTGGACTAACACCAGTCATGGTGTCATGGCACCCTAAAACATTACAGACTGTGGGAACTTCACACTGTGAGGATTTATTTTGGACCAATGAGCAATTGTCTAGTTATTTTTTCTACCCAGACCAGGTAAGACGCTTCTCATGTTTTCTCTGGTTCAGGGGTTTCTTGCTACTAGGGATGCACTTGTAGACAGTTTCTTGAAGACATCTGTGATTAATGGTTCTTAATGAACTGACTCCAGATTCATTCCACTGCCTGTTTAAGTTCTTGAATCAACTTTACTTGACAATTTTCCTACACTGTGGTCATACTTGTTGCTTGGGCACCTTTTCCTACCACACTTTTTCCTTCCAGTCAACTTGAAGAGAATACACTTCCATACACACCTTCTTTGGCTTTGTGGAGGGTATTGATGATCATCTTGCGGATAACTCTCAAGTCAGCAGTCTTCTCCATGCGAGTAGTGAACTAGATTATTTTTACCGAACTACTCTCATCACTGTACTGTGCTTGAAGTCTTCAGTAAATATCAAATCGATTTTACATCTTCATACCAGATAATTTTCAATCACAAGTGCCATTTTGACTTAAACCCCACTCAAACATCAGTATGACGATATATATTAGTCCAAAATGTATGTTTTTGAATGAAACTACTATTTTACCAGTCTGCTATCCTTTACAGACTGGTACTTACTTGTACACTATCATTCAATTTAGTTGCCAGCTTATGATGGCAGTGATGTCCTGTCCAGTGATTATGTCCAGTGATGAGCTCTGCACATTTGTTGCATCATCAACAGGATGTTTAATCATTAACGGGTGAAGCCTGGTACTTTTGGTCATGGATATTCAGTGTCCTGTCTCCATTTAGACTGTCATTGCTCCTTTAAGACCTGGGGAGGCCTGTATGTACATTTGTTTAAATCACACAGTTTGCAGGAAATTGAAGAGTGTGAAGGTATGCGATCTTTCAGATGTAAAATGTGTAACTCATTAGATTCTAACACAAAAGACTATTTTCCACATATTAACTGTGTAATATTTGTGGCAGATGTATTGTTTGTGAGACTGTTTAATAATAAGATCAATTCAGCTCACTGTTTTTATGATCTTGTTACATGTCATTGTAAACCAGATTAAGTTTAGACTTCATGTCTTTTAGACATTTGTCCAATTTGGCAAATAATTATTAGCTTTTTTTAAAGTACAGTAGATTATTAACTAGACATACTGTAATTGTTCATAACACCGCTTTTACTCAACATTCTGATTTTAGCGGTTATGTGAAAGTAATGATAAGCATAAATCATTTTTTGCTTTCACCTCGGACTGCTGCAATATGTTTGCTCTAACGACCCGTGTTTTATCTCACATTTGTGCTTAACATTACTTTCACATAACCGTTTTTAACAGCATCACGGATAAGAGACTGTGTCTCATGTTTGTTTGTGTTTTGTGAAAGTTTGGGAACCTTATAGGTAGGTGCATTATAATCATTTCTATGTCTACTCTGTGTATACACAGTAAATGCAAACCTCCCCTTTGTCTCTAACATTCTGCAAAAGATAGTAGCACAGCAACTATGTTCATATCTACATAGGAATGGCATAAACAAATTGTATCAGTCAGGATTTAGGCCTCATCACAGCACAAAGTAGTAAATGACCTCCTATTGGCCTCTGATCAGGGTTGCGTCATTATACTTGTGTTACTCAACCTCAGTGCCGCTTTTGACACTATGGATCATAGTATTCTCCTTAACAGATTAGAAAATGTAGTACGGATTAAGGGAACGGCCCTCTTGTGGCTCAGATCCTATTTGACTGGTTGTTATCAGTTCGTAGATTTAAATGGTGACCATTCTGCATATTCTAAAGTGGA
This sequence comes from Clarias macrocephalus, assembly GCA_011419295.1. NCBI lineage: Eukaryota > Metazoa > Chordata > Actinopteri > Siluriformes > Clariidae > Clarias > Clarias macrocephalus. The sequence goes on along the minus strand of JAAGKR010000883.1, from coordinate 9,390 downwards.
GTTTGGTGTTCCACAGGGTTCAGTTTTAGGCCCACTGCTTTTTTCTCTCTACATGCTTCCTCTGGGCAGCATAATTCGAAAGCAAGGTATTAGTTTTCATTGTTATGCTGATGACACACTGTTATACGTCTCAGCAAAACCAGATGAGAAAAAACAGCCTATTAAAGTTAAGCAATGTGTGCAGGACATAAGAGATTGGATGTTAATTAACTTCCTTCTGCTTAATCCTGATAAGGGAGTTTTCCTTGCCACTGTCGCCGTCGTCCTCGGCTTGCTCATCAGGGACAGTCTTATCATTTTGATTCATACACATTCACATTTCATACAAACTTAAATAATTATTTTGATTGTGTAAAGCTGCTTTGCGATAATGTCAATTTTTAAAAGTGCTATACAAATGAAATTTAATTGGATTGAATTAAACTATTGCGTTGATTGGCTCTGTTGAGTGATGCATATAGCCACACCCACCTCATTGGAAATTAACTATATTCCATCTTCCTCTTGACGATAGGCCATGAATTTTCTATGGGATCCATGTCAGTCTTGCATATTAAGCACAGTAATAACATGCACAGTGTTTGGCACTGTGAGCAGGTGATGCATTCTGCTGGACAAGTAAATTGACATCTCCATAAAGTTTATCAGCAGTCAGAATAATGAAGTGCTCTAAAATCTTCTGCTTCTGACTTTGGACTTGTTGAATCACAGTGGACCAGCACAAGTCGATTGACATAGCATCCCAAATCATTACCAACTGTGGAAACTTCACACTGGATTTCAAGCAACTTGGATATTGTGCCTCCGTTTTCTTCCTCCAGGTTGCAGAAGGTTCCATTTCCAAATGAAATACAAAATTTTATTTCATCTCGAAAGAGGAATTTGGACCACTTCTTTTCCAGTACAATGGAACCTTGGATTGCGAGTAACCCAGTTCAAGCTGTGTGTTCTTCCTCCTCTTCTCTCTCTGGTGTCAATCACTACAGCCACGATTCAGGTAAAGTGCAGGTTAATTTTTTAATTTTTACTTCATATTTTGTATTAATTATTTTTGTATGAATATTTTTGGAAGTGGAAGTTTCCATTATCTCTTATGGGGGGAATTCGCTTAGAAATAGCAGTGTTTTGCAACACAAGCATGCTTCCGGAACGAATTATGCTCACAATCCAAGATTTCACAGTACTTTTTTCTCCTTAGTCCAAGGAAGATGCTTCATGTTATCTCTAGTTGAGGAATGGCTTAATACTTAATGCTACAATTGCAGCCCATTTCCTGAAGACATTTGTGCATAGTGGTTGTTGGTGCACTTCAGCCTCACTCCATTCCCTGTAAAGCCCTCCCAAAGTCTTGAATCAGCTTGACAATCTTCTTAACACTGCTGTCATCCAAGTTGCGTGTGCAACTTTTCCTATCCAACTTTTCCATTCAAGTTAACTTATCATAAATATGATTCAAAGCCATTCTGTGGCTTACCCTCCATGTGAAGGGTATCGATGATCATCCTCTGGACAACATTTTCTGAACTAAACCGAGAGATAGGCTGTATTTTATGTATGAATAGCAATTTATAGAGACTAGAAATGGAATATTATAACTAATATTTTGAGACACTGAATTTTTTTTTGGTTTCACAAGTTATAAGCCGTAATAATTTACGTGCAATTAATCTACAATATGCCGTACCAGTCAAAAGTTTGAACGCACCAGTCAATAGTTTGGGCACAAGTTTAGATTTATTTTCTACATACCAAAAGAATATTGGATTTTTTTCGTTAGATAATTAAGTAACAACAGCAACAGTCAGCTGTTATTTTAAAACACGAAGGTCAGCTTCTTGCAAGAATAGTATTGTCAAGTACATCTGCAAAACCCATCAAGGACCAGGATGAAAGTGGCAGGATTAATGATCATTTAGAGTACCAGCCTCAAAAATCACCAATAAACAGGACATCAGATTAGAGCTGTTATAAAAAGTTTACAGTGCATAAGTACATATCAACTGTTCAAATGTGATTACTGCATATTTTATATGCCATCAGCGTTGTTTTACAACATATAAAGAAGTAAAACAATCAGAAAAGACCATCAAATCTTTTCTGACAAAAAGGTGTGTCCAAACATTTGACTGATAGTTTATGAGAGACTCACTTTTTGTATTAAATTACAAAAAACAAAAAGAAAATAGTTCACAATATTTTATTTTTTTCAATGCGCTGTACAGATGCTTATCAAAAGAATAATCAATAATTATGCAATTAGGCCCTTAATTTTATATACCTCTGGATGAAACCTATTTAACCACAAACATCACACTGCACACAACAACTGTTATAACACTAATTCCAATTACGATGTGTCAGAGACATGGGAACTTCCCTTTAATAGCCATTTAAACCTATGTGTGTCAACCTGTGTGTTTATAATGTGGCCAAACATGTAAACTTTTGATTTGGGTTGGATGATTTCAGTTATCATTGGGTTTTAAAAAGGATTATTAATGACTTTATGTGACCATTATCTTTAAATAAAAAAAAAAACATTATTTTGCATTTCAAGTCGTATAAAATAAATGCCAATGTTTAACAATTTCTTTCAGTGTATGAGCACACCTGTGTGTGTGTGTGTGTGTGTGTGTGTGTGTGTGTGTGTGTGTGTGTGTGTGTGTGTGTGTGTGTGTAATTATATATACAGAATATTTTAGTGATTTGCTACATAGACTGTACAGTATCTTTTGTGGTGCTGTTGGGACTGCAATGTAACTTAAAAAGCATGAGACAAACACTAGCACACACTATATCCAGATGCTCTGTAGTGGCATAAATGTGATGTCATCATGGATACAGTTTAGGGGAAGCCATATTCCTCATTCATTCTAAGGATGAGCTGTAGCCATGCACCTCTTAGCTGATTGTGACATCACTTTTTGAACACATCATACCTTGGGCTTTCAAATTAGGGCCCATTAAGGCCCAATATACCTTTTATACTCTATTCAAATTCACACTTCTCACACTACTGCTTGGTCCAGGACCGCTGGTGATGGATCCATCACTAGGAAAGGTTGAAAAGCAGTTAATTACTGTCATAAAATTTAAAATAAATGCACAGCTAAGATATTTTAATTCCAAGTTATCTTATTTAACATTATTCTTACTAGCTGGGTATTATGCTTAAGTTAGCTCACCAATTGAGAGAAATCCATAGGCCTATACTATTGGTAGTTAGCTGGATAAATATTTAACAATTAGCCCTATATAAGGATAACTAACATATTAGAAAAAAGTAAGTTAGTTGTAATAATAATAATAATAATCATAATAATAATAATAATCATAACTTACCTTTATATGGATATATGAGAAGAATGAGGAAAATTACTTGGTGGTGGAAACAAGTACAGCAGGATATGTTAACTTGTGTGACTGTTACCAAGTTTCTACCCAAGCACAATACGGCTTGAACCACATTGGAAGATTTAGGGCAGAGAAAATGCGAAACTATATTAAAAGAAAAATAGTTTATATTAGTTTTGGTGAACTATAAAAGCTACTCATGGATTTCACACAAATGTCCCGATCTTTCAGCAGACCGTTGACGTCCCTTGTCATTCTAGTTTGATATACCGATAACATCTAATTTCTTTTCTAAAAGTAACATTAATGATGCAGCTCTGACTGTAAAAGAAAACTAGGATTCATTAACATCCTGTTGTGAAAATCCCTGTTGTGAAAATTCTCAGTTACTCCTGAGAATGACAAAGTTAACCCTTTTAAATATGAAACAGTACATAGATTTAACACATTATTAGGATTCCAGAAACACTCTTTGGTGGTATATAGCCTTATTGATTTATTTTATTTTTATCATAACTAGATACTCTGTGAAAATTATTCATCTTTGTCTTTACAAGACTGTTCTGGTTGTCTTTAACCAGAGCTCTGCTGTGGAGGATTGGGTCAAAATGTGGACGGTTGCCATTTTGGATCTACTGGCGGAGCATGACCAAGGTGTAGGAGGGGCTGTACTCCTTGAGGGCTGGGGTGACTATACAGCAGCTTTAGGAGTGATGTTTGGTCAGGTCTGTGCTTTAAACATTACATTTCAAAAGAATTGGACAGACATCTATAGAGCAATTTAAACAATTTATATTGGACATGCTCCCCTCAGATTCACATGATGAGAGACAAACTCTTGTTGCCATAGACTCCATTTTGTGTCTGACAAAAAAAAAAAAAAAAAAAATATATATATATATATATATATATATATATATATATATATATATATATCTTTGCTAGTTCTTAAAAATGGTTATGATATGGCAATATAAAAGAATCAGTAAGATACTGATAAGCATCTGGTTTTTGGACCATTAAACACAATAGAATGTGTATTGTGCTGCTTTATGCAGATCACTGTTTTAATTTTGACTAGTTTTGGTACTTTTTTATATATATTATTTTTTGTCTTTTAATTGTTGGAGTATTGTTAGGCAATTTTATTTTTATTAAAAAAAAACAATCACTTGAACCAACTACATCAGTGGGCTACATCTTTTTGAGTACATGAAAACCAACCCTAGACATATAAAATGAATTGAGCACACAAGCAATACTACTTGAGATTACTGACAGTGAATATTTAAATTACAATTTGAGTCAACTTAAGATTTTGAACTGTGTGCATGTTGTGTCAACTAAAAAGCAATATGAAATATTTTTTGTCCAGCATTTTTTCTAAAAGTTGAGTAAAGTTAAAAATGGTATGCAACTTGTTTTAGTCTAAACTTTGAAAAAACAAACCAAAAAAATTTTGAGGTGGCTTTTTTTTTTTTTTTACAGTTTGGAATCGGAGTGAAAACTTCAAAAAGCTTTGGCTCTCTAGAATGATCTGATTTTTTCAAACTGATGTAGAAGTGTTTGCATTTTTATCTTGTGCACTATAATTGAATATCCTTATGGTTCTCTGGAATGGGTGACAACAGTGTATGTGAATATCATATTGAATGAGGGTACATATGCTTTGTACCTGGAAAGCTCCTCTAGCTTGGACTTAGCATATTCCAAACTATTCCTTTCCACATGTTCATGAGGTGTGTGGGCCAACAGCTCATGGAGAGTCAAAATGTAGCGTGGAATCTGGGTAGAGTGGGAAAAAAACACACATATTGGAATAAAGAAACTGTAACATACTATGAAGACATTCAGGTCAGGACCGCAAAGATGGCACTTCATTTATGCGCAAAGGTATTGAAATTAATTAATTGAGTGATTAACTCAGTAATTGACTGATTAATTATTTCTGCCCTTGTTGCTAAATGTAATATGGAAACAGCAAGAATGACACAATGTATGGGATTAAAAACAAACAAACAAGCAAACTAACTAACAAACAAATAAACAAACAAGTAGTATTCAAGGACTACCTTCGGATGACTGGTTCTCATCTCAACACAGCAGCTCAGAAGCATAATTTACATTTGCTCATATATTTTAATCATCCATTTTATTTAGTGCTCAAGAATCAGACCACACCATAGTGTATAGTAAATTATAATATCTGACATAATTATGATTGAAATGTTTAGATTTAAGCAATGAGATGGCAGTTTGTAAAATGTTACACAGTAATGCTGGCAATCACAATAATGTTAACAATAATATATTTAATTTTTATGTAGTTTTTTAAGTAATCAGCAGGGAAACACACATTAGGAAAAAGACATACAATTAAACCCTGGTTGCGAGCATAATTCGTTCCGGAAGCATGCTTGTATATCAAAATACTCGTATATCAAAGTGAATTTCCCCCATAAGAAATAATGGAAATGCATATTATTCATTCCACTGCCCAAAATATTAATATAAAATAATTTATACAAAATATAAAGTAAAAATAAAACACATTAACCTGCACTTTATCTATGAAAACAATCATGACTGAAAACATTTCAATTATAATTATGGTCAGGTATTATAATTTACTATATACTATGGTTGTTAGGAACCTCCACTAGAGGTCACTGTTCATGTCTGTCTGTCTGTAGTTTTTGTTGGTCGACTCAGTTTCCCAGAAGGCACCTCAGTCAGGTGATGAGTGCTCACCTGAACTGAGGTGGCTCATTAAAGTTTCTATAAATAGTAGTTTGTTCTGGGAAACTGGGTCGAGCATTGTTGTTGAATGTTGATAGTTTGTTTTTGTATATCCTATACCGTCATGAGGGCATTCCTGTTTGTTTCTTTAAGTTTGTTTTGTAACTTTTGTTTTCAGAGGGCTATAGTTTTGTTTCCTGTATGTTCCTTGTTCTGATGGATTCATGGAGCTGCCTTGTTCAGTGTTTAGTTAGACTGTGTCTCCTCCTGTGTAAGTACTGTTCTGTGTCTTCCCTTGTATGTGTAGCCACATGAGGGCTTAGCCGTTAGCAGGGTTTGCCACTAGTAGGCCTTGACGGCTAGTAGGGTTAGCCCTTAGTAGGGTTAGCCTCCAGTAGGCTAGCCTCTAGTGGGATTGACTGCTAGTGGTTCTGGTCACTAGTAGGTTAGCCGCTAGCTTGGAATAGCCTCATGGGTGCCCTGCTTCTTGTGTTCTGTTTCCTCTTTAGGTCCGTACTAACTCCATTAGATACTAACCCGGTTAGGTCAG
>JAAGKR010000882.1:0-146756 GCA_011419295.1 Clarias macrocephalus | reverse complement strand
TGGGGATGGTTTCCATTAAGACTGTCCTATCATCGATTGATGCTCTGGGGACCTGTGACTTCAGTTGTTCGATAGCTCAGGACTGGAATCTCCTACAGTCTACCTGAGCCTCCAGGAACAAACTGGACTCCTTTTAATTTTAACACATCTCCTGTTACACTGAACTTCCAGTACACATTATTAAGTTGATCAATCCCTGCTATCCGTTATCACCCAGATGAGGATGGGTTCCCTGTTGAGTCTGGTTCCTCTCAAGGTTTCTTCCTATTACCATCCCAGGGAGTTTTTCCTTGCCACCGTCGCCCTCGGCTTGCTCATCAGGGACAATCTTATCATTTTGATTCATACACATTGCATACAGACTTACTTCTTTTTATTGTGTAAAGCTGCTTTGCGACAATGTCAATTGTTAAAAGCGCTATATAAATAAAATTGACTTGACTTGACTTGACTTGACATTGTTATCCAACGGTAGGGCGGCACAGTGGTGTATGGTTAGCACTGTCCCCTTGCACCTCCAGGGTCCGTGTTCGATTCCCAGCCAGGCTCGATTCCCATCACTGTGTGCATGGAGTTTGCATGTTCTCTGGGTACTCCGGTTTCCTCCCACAGTCTAAAGACATGCAGATTGGGCTAATTGGCATTCCCAAAATTGCCCGTAGTGTGTGAATGAGTGTGTGAGTGAGTGTGTGTATGTGTGTGCCCTGTGATGGATTGGCACCCTTTACAGGGTGTGCCCTGCCTTGTGCCCTAAGTCTCCTGGGATAGGCTCCAGGCCCCCTGTGACCCTGAATAGAGAATAAAAGAGTATAGAAGATGAGGGAGTGAGTGACCCAACGGTCCTTAAATATAATTACGTTCATGTTAGCTAGCAAACATGGACATGTTATGACATAAATCATAAATTTGCTCATGGAAGAGACACATTTAACATAGAAATTACATGAGTTTTCTTTCTTACCTGATTTAAAAGAAAAATTATGGCCAACAGCTGAACATGATTCAGTCCGTGATAATGCTATGTCATATAAGAAATCAAAAATTTCCATCAGATCAATGAAGAAACATACTTTGCATCAATGACAAAGCAGTTTCACTTTTTTCAGTATGGCTAGCTAGGGGCAACAAGGGTGTTGATTAAAAGTTGCTGTTCATGCCAAAAGTATGCTTATATGGATTACTGATCGAGGGTTAGCACATTATTGTTAAACAAATCAATAGGATGTTTTAGCTGCTGCAATTTAAGAATTATATTATATCTTGATCAATTTGTTAGAATATATTTTAAGACAACTGAACAAAGTTCAAGAGTACACATTTTAACCAAAGAAGAAAGTGTGGAGAAAAGCCGACTTGTTACTTCCAAATCAATTTAATGTCATGTTTGTGCAGGTTGTTTGTTTTCTTGCTTCAACATTTTAATCCATTAATATTTCATTTCTAGTATTTATGAAATAGTTATAATCAACAGCAACAATTTTTTTTCTACATTTAAAATGTTTGGAACAAAAATACTATGTTAACTATATTTCAGGACAGATCATGAAAATAAACACTGGTCTTTTTTGGTCATTTATGAATACACTGCAAGTTTAAATGTGAAAAAGCACATTTCTGAAAGTAATAAAAACAGCCACGACATGTCAATAAAGAAGCCACAGAGTGTCGTCTATCACATAATGACCTCCTGTCTTGTTTTGCTGTTGCTTTTCCAGCACATCTAAGGAAACTCATTATTTGAAAAGGCAACAACCGTCTTCTGAGCTGACAGCTTATTAGTTCTCATCCTTTTCTTTAGAAATACAATCTGAGTCTGTAATTAAATCATGTCTCCATGTTCCTCCCACTCACCGCTGCTTCTGAGTGAAAGCTCCATATTTTTACCTTCTTCACTTTTCTCGACTATGTTTTTTTTTTTAATTATTAATTAAAAAATAACTGATTTTCTCCTTGAAGTGTTGGAGATATGGAGGCATGAAAGATGATAAGCGTACGCCAGAATGAATTCATGTTATATATAATATTATAATAATTATGTTATAATAAATGTCTAGATAAATGATGGGTGTGTTTCTGCTCTTAACATGTTCTGGCAATTCGGAAATATTATTAAAAATAGCTGCGTTCATGGGAAAATAGAGGAATGATGATGTGCTCTTGTTTCTTGATTCATATTTCAAAGCCTTATCATGAAGTGGAAATGGCTAAAAAGTATGTACTGATTGCAGTGCTAACACTGGAGCTTTGTCAAACTTTCGCTACACCTGAGCTGCTAAGCTAACATCAGCTCTACTATAATTGCCTAGCTAGCTAGAAGGCTAAACATTAATATTGAAAAATGGGAACCCCTACAAGTCTCAGAACTTTGTAGTCCACTCAGTGGCTGAGTCTACTTTGGACTCGTACCATTTTACAAGTAAAACTCTAACACGTTAATTAGAAGATTCTGATTGTCTCACAGAGGGGTAGATCCACCCTAAAGCGATCAGCAGAATGAATCAGGATTGCTGTAGCACCTGAAGCAGCTGGTTGCCGCCACACAGCTGTGGACGCTCCATGGGGATCATCCCTGTCGCTCCTGATTGAATGAGTACTTTACACCCACTCATTATCATTAACCAAGCAGACAGGCAGCTGACAAAAAAAACCCTCCAGAACATTACACATAGGATTCAGCAGTGCAGTTTCTTGAAATGAGTTCACCGCACCGTCATAGCAACAGAGAGGCAGAGCCAACACTAATGATATCTCCACACCAGAATAGAAGTATTTAGAAAGTGTACAGTTCTCTGCAAGGTCAAAAGTTTATAATATAAATGCCAACTGTCTACTGTGTGAAAAAAAAAAACTATACAGAAACAGGGTATGTATTTAGCTAAGTTCTTGCTGTAGGGGAAAGAATGGGCTTAAATTCTCTTTCTTTCAACGTGTAGTTGCAAGAAATATAGAACTTACCTTAAAAGCCTTTAGGCAACATATGTTAATTAGTGGTGATGGACAGTAACAAGTAAGGCTAAGTAAGGTACTAAACTGAAGTTTGTTTTTGTTTTTTGAATTTATTTTCCATTTTGGGGGCATTTAAATTTTACTCCACTACAATTTAAAAGATTGAAGGATATGAACCATGGAGGTGATGGACAGTCCTGAGAAACATGATTTATTTTATATTTCACCTATTCTGCTTTAGATTCCCTGTGTGTACATTCCCTTGTTCCACACTCCAAGTAGTGCCCTTGATCAGGTGTTAGAGAAGGATTTAGGTTAGGTCTTGTTAGGAGCTTATTAGCATTGTAGCCATTATTAGCCATGAACAAAAGAAGCAGTTAATAAGTAAATGAAATGTTGTTTAAGATGACATAATGTTATAAGATGTGTTTTTTTTTTTTTTTGCTGAATGTGCTTCTATGACTGTTCCCTTTCAAAAGCTACACTCGATGCTGCGTGAAAACGCTATGGGAACATCTCTTTGTTCTCCAGTTGTGAAGCCTGTGTATGGGTTTCAAGGAAAGTGCAAGCATTGTGATCTCCCTAACTAGGGAGCTTCACGCGCGGCTTGCTTTCTTTAAAGAGAAACCGTGAGCCGCGCCACATTCCTGGGGATCGTGTGTGTATGAGACAGTATTTTCCTCTCGCCTTCCGGCACCAAACCTGAGGGGGGTTGCGTCCAATTTTACATCTTCTTGGGCTGAACATCAAAATGTTGACAGCCAAAATGATTGTTTCTCAAACTCAACCAGAGGTTTGGTTTGTGACGGTCAACCTGAATGACGCATATATTCAGATAGAAATATTGCCACAACACAGGAGGTTCTTGAGGTTTGCTTTCGGGGGCGAAGCTTACCAGTATCGGGTCCTTCTATCTGGCCTAGCCCTGTCACCCCACACATAAAATGCACGGATGCAGCTCTGGCTCTATGATTCCAGGGCATCTGTATTCTGAATTGTATAGACGACTGGCTGATCCTAGCTGTCTCAATAGCTAGCGCTTCGACATCGGGATGTCGTCCTAGCTCATCTCCATTCTTTAGGATTGAGACTCAACGCCACGAAAGGCACTCTCTTTCCTGTTCAGCGGACAACATATTTGGGTGTCACATGGGATTCGATCACAAGGCGGGCACAGCTGTTTCCTGCTTGTGTCGAACCCATCCTCCAACACCCTGAAGGAAATCAAGCTAGGCCAGGAAGTGACTCTTCATCACTTTCAAAGATCTTTAGATCTCTGCGTCCATGGTGATACCTTTGGGCCTTCTGCACATGAGGGCATTTTCAGTTGTGGCTAAGAGCCAGGGGATTTCACTCAAGGGCCAATCCCCAGAGGCTAATAAGGGTTACACGCCGGGGCTTCGTACCCTTTCTATGTGGTTCAGACTCCATTTTCTGACTTTGGGTCCAATTTTAGGTCCATCTCGTCGCAAGATGCTAACAACAGACGCTTCCCTCATGGACTGAGGTGTGGTCTTGGATGGCCGTCCAGCACAAGGGAGCTGGAGAGGTCATCTTCTCGCATGGCACACCAATTGCCTCGAAATGATGGCTCTGTTTCTGGCCCTGAAACACTTCCTCCAGCAGTTGACATAGGCTACCATGTCCTAGTGCGGGTGGACAACACTGCGGTAGTCTCGTACATAAATCGCCAGGATGGACTGCGCTCACGCCACTTGAACAAGCTAGCACACCAGGTTCTGCTTTGGGCACAGGACAAGTTCCTGTCCCTCAGGGCAATTTACATTCCGGGGCATATGAATGTAGGAGCGGACTTGCTATCCAGATAAGCTGTTGCACATGGGAAATGGAAACTCCACCCTGAAGTAGTCAGTTAAATCTGGGAAAGATTTTATGTAGCAGAGATGGACCTCTTTGCCTCACAAGAGGCAGCACAATGTCCCCTTTACTACTCTCTAACTCCTCCAGCTCCCTTGGGTCTGGATGCGATGGCCCACAAGTGGCCCAGATTACGCCTTTGTGATTTTCCACCCATAGTTCTGCTCCCAGGAGTCCTGGCGAGGGTTTGTCAACAGGGTTTGCGCCTCTTATTGATCTTCTGTCTCAGGCGCAGGGGACAATATTTCATCCCCGGCCCGAGCTCTGGAACTTTCGCGTTTGGCCCCTGAATGGGACCAACTAAGAGATGCTGGTCTTCCAGTCAGTGTAATTGAAACCATTTTGTGTCAGGGCTCCCTCCACTAGAAGAACTTATGCCCTCAAATGGAGTGTATTTGAAAATTGGTGCATGGCAAGACATGTAGACCCAGTTCACTGCCAGATTGTTTCAGTGCTGGAGTTTCTGCAAGAAAAGTTGTCCTCGGGCTTATGCTCTAGTACTCTCAGAACGTGCATAGCCGTACTCCGGAGCCAGCTCCGGAGCAGGAAAGACTTCACTTACTGTGTCCAGTACGTGCTCTTCAGATTTACGTCCACCGCACTAGCCAGTGGCGTAAGTCAGAGCAGCTCTTTATTTGCCATGTGGGTCGCACCCGGGGGGCGGCCGCCACTAGCCAATCTCTGTCACACTGGGTGAGAGATGCTATTGCCTTAGCCTATGAGGCTCGTGGTCACACTTTGCCTCTGGGAATCAGGGCTCATTCAACTAGAGGGATTGCCTCATCAATTGCTCTGGCAAGAGGCGTCCCCCTGCAGCAGGTGTGGGATGCGACAGGCTGGTCCTCTCCGCACACACTTGTTAGATTTTATAGTCTGGATGTCAATGCTACTCCAGGCTCGAGGATCCTTGAGTCAGCATCCAAGAGCTCGGTCTGAGACCTCCTTGGCTATTGTGCGCACACGCTACACAACCTGGAGGTCCAGACACTTGCAGTGCAGCAGCGTTGATATTCTTGTTCCCATAGCATTTTCACACAGCATCGTGTGTAGCTTTTGAAAAGGAACATCTCGGGTTACTTAGCTGTAACTCTGTTCCCTGATAAAGTGGGAACGAGATGCTGCGTTTCAATGCCGCACTGCTGGGGTGCCTGGACGTCCTTCAGACAAAATTGACCTGAGGATGTTTCCGGTTCATTCCTATTTATAACCTGCAGGTGCACCTTATTCGGTGATGTCACCTGACAGAGGTTATAAGCTGAAGTATTCGGCGGTTTTGACATACACAGGCTTCACAACCGGAGAACAAAAAGATGTTCCCATAGCGTTTTCACGCAGCACCTCATTCCCGGTTCATCGGGAACAGTGTTACAGCTAAGTAACCCAAGGCGGTTTTGAGTGTGAGTTTTGGAAAGCAGCTGCTCTTCCCTCTTTCCAGTACTGCGGACCATACAGACTTACTTTCACCCATGTTAGTGGCCGACAGTTAGTGTCAGAAAATTAAATGTCCCAGTTTTGTTATGGTCTGTTATCATCACTCATGAAATATAGTGCTCATCAACTGTTATGTTGTACTTTCTGCTCCACTACATTATATAACAATCATTCCTTCTTAAATATAGTGGTAAAAAGATGGTAATCAGAGTATAAAAAATATAGAATAGAAAAATGACAAAAAATGTATGACAGAAAAATATAAATAATTCTAAACTCAAAGTTTCCACTCCAACATGCTAAGCCTAAATTGAAAAAAAAAATGTGCAGCAGAAGGAAGAAGCTTTCATTTTCAAATGCTTTTTCTGTTTACTTCTGGAATTTTTTGTTAAATCTGAGCAAACATGTAGACATAAGACCATTTTTCTATTAGTGATATTTTTTATATTAGCTTTCAGCAGTAAAATTGTTTGTTGTGTTTGTGTTTAAAATAAATCCTCTAGTGCCATGATTATGTCAGGTGCCTCACCAAATAGTTAGCTTAGTAGCTGGAAACTCTTATACAACAACTAACTCTATTTGGATTAGTTTTGTATGCATGCAGCAGATAATGCTAAAACAGTTATTGAGTTAACTGAGATTACTATTTCCACAATTCCAGCTTCCACCAAGTTCATTTCTATCTATTATTTATTATCTAAACATTAATATTTATCTATTATATTCATCAAACAGATGGAGATAAATAGCTGTAATATTTGGTTTTAAAAATCCTAGAGAAAGCATATGCTGAGATGCATGGTTTGAAATAGATCTTAAAATGAAACTTTGTTCTCAAATCCTGTTACTTAACAGCTATTCAGATCTCCCTAATGGAAATGATTTACCTGCATGTTAACTGTTCATGATAATGTAACCTGACATCAGTGTCAGTTTAATGTAATGACCTTATATTAACAGTTCTATGCCCAGAGTGACATTAGATCTTATTGTGGAGAGTCTAATTACAAGAATTATATTCTAAAATTTGAGCCATAATAATTTACACTCTTTTCTTTTTGATAATTAAGTACATGTAAAGACGGGTCCTTTTGTACTTTTACTTCAGTGGAAATGGAAATGACGGACCTGGGGTATCTCTACATTCACACAAGCATAGGATTTGTGCATTCCATTCACCACCATTTATTAGGCTCAAGTAATTGAGGTAAGCTGTTTTGAGTTAATTTACTTTTGCTCCCTGCTGTAGCTGAATTTGTCATTTACTAGCTAATCTAAAGTACTGTAATTTAGCCTAGTGTTTGCTATTGTGAAGTAGGCTGCAATTTTTAGCATTCATTAACTTGACTGAGTTGATTTAGCATTCCATAGCTTATTTGAGGCAATTACTGGGGGCGTTCAAGTCAAACTGGGACTTGTGATGAAATGTCTGGTGAACGAAGGTGTAAAAGTAATTGACATTTACAGAACAATTCAAGCACAGTGCAGTGATAAGACTCTTAGCTGCAGTAAAATATTTGAATTGTGTAAACATTTTTAAAAAGGTCATACTTCCATGAATCATGGAACTTGGAGCCCACTGAAGTCATGCCTGTGAACATTCAGTGGGTGGAACACCTGATCCTTGATCGATGGATAGCTTGTTGTTTGTGGAAGAGACACATTTGTCTGAGGGAACTGTACACACAACCATTCACCAACACCACTTGCATATTACAGAATCTCAGTGGGTGATATTTCCACATCCCCGGTACAGTCCTAACCTTGCTCCAAGTTATTTCCACATGTTTAGAAAAACCCATTAAAGGAGTTCCTGAGAGGCCAGTGTTTTAGACATGAAGCAGGCAGTCCAATCATGGATCCGGCATACTGAGAAAACGTCATGCCTTGATGGTATCCAAACCCTAGTAAAATGCTGGGATAAGTGCATTAGTGTAGCAGGGTACTACATAGAGAAATAAAGGAGGTTTTACTCTCATAACTGTGTTCTGTTATTCTGCAAAATCAAAGTCATTTTGAATGACTTAAAGCAGCTTGTAATATCACATTTTTTAAAGCAGGACTTTATAATCAGAGTAATTTCTCCTAGTATTCATAGGGTTAACTTAGGTTGTTAATATATGTTAACCAGCCTGAAGACATTTATTATTCTATAGCTATTCTAAGGTATTTTCTGTCAGTATAAACAACCTAGCTTAAGGTGAGTTATAGAGTAATTTAAATTAAAAATAATATTATAATCTTCTTTTAGCTCATTACTTTTCAGTGGCACTGATGCTAATCATAACAGATATCTGTATGCAAGTTGGCTAAAACAAGATGAGAATTTTTTTTTTTTTTGTTTTTAAAATGAAGACTTTAATCTTTGTATGTGAAAAAAACAACCCTATGTGTTATTTTAACTTTCTTATATAGCTTTGTGAGGATTGAAAGCTTTTTATAGACGTAGGGTCATAAAAAGAAAGTGCTGGTGTTTTCAAAGGCATGTTAATGGATTGGGCTCTGGAGGGTTTGGACTGTAGCTTACTCAGTGTCATAATAAAAAGAATCTCCAGATCCCCGCTTGGTTTGAGCCTGAGTCAGGGGTCAATTGTTTGAAGTGAAAATTGTGGAGCTAATCCTCATTGTACTGCAGAGAGCAGGGAAAACGGCCCGCTCTTCAACAATTAGTGAAGACTTTTCAAGGTGCCCGTCCACATCACAACATCTAGTGCTCTTATGTGTAAATGGAGGCAAGGACGGTGCGGTCGATAGAAAGGTTTTTTTTTTTCTCTCTGTTTGATGAAGTCTGGAGCACTAAACGTGTTTGGAACACAACCTGATATTTTTTGCCATCAAATGTTTGCTATAAGTACTTTAAGAAGTTTAACTTTGAAAACATTACAGCTCTGTGTGTTTTGTTCCAGGAATCTTGAAAGAAAAGGCATCATGAAAATATTTAACTTGTAGGCTTCTGAAATTCATAATGATCTTTAATAAGCTACTAAAGCTTTCACAAATATTGAAGTGGGTCGAAAGTCTTCCGGCTGCGTCTTAACGAAACATTGTTTTAATATTTTTAATATTAAGCTCAAATCTTTTGAAGGCACAAACTCATTCATTGTGGGATTTTCTCTGGCAGCATTTTGACAAGCCTGTTCAGAAACTCTGACATTGGTTTCAAATTGGCCTCAACAATATGATGAAAACAAAACTCTTATTCATCTTAAGAAAATCTCATTGATTACAAAAATGTTCAAGGTAAAATTTTCAAGCATTTCAAGAGTATGACTTTTTACATTGTGTGATATGATCATAATATAATCTTGTCTGAATTCTACACTAAGAAAAGGTAATCTGGTCTATCTTTCGTCTATTTAACTAAAAAAAAATGCAATGTACTAAATTCTGTTGAATTAGTTTAACCTAAACAGGCCTATTTTTAACCATTTTTTTTTAACCATTAATGATTTTTGTTCAGCCTACATATTGCTATTAATTAAAATATGTTAATACATAAATATTTTTTTAAGTGTGTTAAAGTTTCTTCATGGTAAATTCTACACTGCCTGGATTTAACTAACCTGGATTTACTGCAGTGATTAATATGGTTCAACTGAGAAAAAAAAAATCTTTGGTCATGGCAAAGATGTTACTCAATTTCAAAAGGGTCGAATTATTGAAGTGCATCAAGCAAAGAAAACAATTAAGGAGAGTTGCTAAAACTACAAAAATTGTGTTAAGATCTGTAAAACACATCATTCAATAGTGAACCATCATCTTCAAGAAGAAATGTGGTCAGAAAAATAATCATGAATGACAGTGATGGGAGATCACGTAAATGCTTAGTGAAATCAAATCATGATGAAAAAAAAACTGTTGAACCTACTGCCATGTTTAATAATTAAAACAAGAGCATTTCCACACAAAAAATGCAAAGATAACTCAATGGATTGGGACTAATCAGCTGTGTAGACTTAAGAAAACGACTTATTAGAGAAACTAATCACACAAAGAAGGCTTCAGTTTGCTAGGGAGCATAAAGAATGGACTGGGGAGCATTGGAAAAAGGTCATGTGTTCTTATGAGTCCAGATTAACCATGTTTCAGAGTGATGTGTGATTCAGGGTAAGAAGAGAGTCGGAAGTAGTGATTCACCCATCATGCCTAGTGCCTAAATGATAAGGTCAGCTGACTAATTATAATTACTAAATGACCTGGATTTTCCATTAATGGATTTTTTTTCCTGATGGCAAAGGTATGTGCCAAGATAACAATGCCAAGATTCATTGTGCTCAAATTGTGAAAATGAGCATGAAACATCATTTTTGCACATGGATTGGTAAGGTCACAACAGAGTCCAGACTTTAACCCCATTGAGAATGTTTGTGATGTTCTGAAAAAGATTCTCACGTCATAAATATAACATCTTGGAAATTAATGCAATCAAAATGATGCCATGACTATAATGAAGGCAAAAGGCAGTTCAATGAAATAATAGAGTGTGTAGCTTTTTAGCCGGGCAGTGTACAATTGCTCTGTAATTAAAGAATAAATTACTATGATCTGGTTATGTCATTAATCAGTATGATTTGGACTCATGCAGAAAATGGGCTTGCATAAATACAAAAATTTTTCAAATGGAGTTTGAAAAATTTTCACCCATTGGCATGTTAGGTTTGAATTTCACAGTTATGTTAGTATTAACCCTATAAACCATCCCCTAGTTTTTTTTTTTAATGTCTACAATGTCTACAACGGTTGTAGGAGCATTCACTCTTGTTTTAAATCTTTACACATTAAATTTTCAATAGTGTGAGAACTTTCTTTTGGCCATCCTTGGGTCCATTGTTATGTTAAACACATCACTCCTGGTATTTCATGACTGCTGATCTGACTAGCCAAAGAATTCTTTTGTCATGTGCATTTCTGTTTGCAAGAGCTAAAAATGGTACAGTGTAAATACAGTGTAAATGTAGACTTGTTTGTTTTTGCGGGCTGGAAGACATCAAAAATGTTTCCAAATAATGTTGCTTTCTAAGATTCTATCATGTGTCTTTTCTGGCTTAGACATAGCAACTAGACAAAATGCAGACAAAGACCATGAAGTTCCCACTTCGATACTGTCCTAAAAGTATTGAAGAAAGCAACAGATCCCAAATGTCCAAAATTAAAAATGAGCATTTATGAACTTTATACTACTTTCTATCCACATTCTTGTCAGATTATCAATGCATCTATCATGTTGTCACTAATTTCCTATCATGCACATCATTACGCACTCACCAGGTCCGATGAGATCTAACATAGTTTTTGTCTGATTAGATCACACCATGCACTCACTTACTAGGTATTTATCACATGCTTACTGTGTTGTCATTTCATTTGACAGGTCAGTATAAATACCGCGACCTGTGCAACGGTTTTCATCACAAAGTGATGGTGTGAGGAACTGGACTAAATTCTCTGAACGTAATAAAGACGCACTGATAATCTGCTGCATGCATGCCACAAATGTAGTAAATTTATAGAAGAACGTAACATGAACTTAATACCATCTTCTACATTGTGGCATGGACATGCCATGGTCATAGCACAAGCCTGAAATATTGCAGTGAGAACTCCATTGATAGAGCAACAACACTGTAACATCCCAATGACAACTTGATCAGAACACCATCCAGTGTTTCCAGTCTGTGACATGCATGTAGTATGTCAATAAAGAGGTTCCTAAGAGGTGTTAGTTACGCCATGACACGTCTTTGAATCTTGAAGATGACCCTAACGTCCTGTAGGTTTCCTGTCAGGATTTCACACACAGGTCTATATAGCTATATATATATAGCTTTAAATATACACATTATACACATTACAACATTAAAACTAAGAGCAAAGACAAAGACAACATGAATAAAAGACTGGAGTAATAAAAGCCAATGGAGTAACACAAGAGAAGCGAACAAAACCTAAACAATAACAGACCTTCACTGAAAACCCTGAGAGGGGTGATTCATGACAGCCCTAACCACCTCTCCCACACATTAGCTCTTCTGTCTGCTATCATTTTGTCTTTGTTCAGGTCTCCTTATCAAAGAAATATTTTAAAAAATAAAATAAAAACATCCTGTGCTCTAGATGAGGTTAGTAGCAAGTGTACACACACAGGTCACTGAAATGGCACCAAAAGCAGTCATTATCTCAACAGGAAGTCCTCTTACACTGACAAGACCTTGAGTGGTAGTTACTCTCTCTCTCTCTTCATATTTCTCTCACTCTGTCTGTCAGTTTGTCTTTTTGAGCTAGGAGGAGGTTGACTGGAGCCAGTCTACATCCATTTGGAAGCACAGGATAGTCAAATCCAGTCACAGAAGTTGTATAATATGGTATTTCACTACACGTCTACGGTGACCACTATTATATTTACGTAACTGAATTTTTACTTTCAGTGTAAGAAAGGAAAAGCGGGATACATGGTAAACTCTGCCGCTGGCGGCTTGCCTAGCGGCTGTGCCTTTGATCAAAGGGTGGGCTGCTGGTCAAGTGGGAAAAACCCTGCTCTGAGCGGCAAGCTGTACATGCAACCCGACGCTCTCAAATCCCAGTGATCCAGAGGGCAAAGTGAGGGCACGCCAATCACGGACTATTTCAACAGACTCCTATTTTCTAGTATGGAGTTATGAAGAGCTCAAGAAGTGAAATGATCTCAGTATCAAATGGGCACAGCTAATCCAAGATGGGGTAAAATACCACACATTCAAATGTATAATGCAAAATATATCATATGTAAATGCATTAAAATGCAAAATGTTAAACAAATTTGTTTTTTTGTTTGTTTGTTTTTTTTGGGGGGGGGGGTTGTTTAAGCATGGTAAGGTTGCTTTAGCATGGTACTGAACAAATGCTGGTGCTTATGCTAGGTACTGTTCTGAAACCATTCCTAGGGGTTTTGAAACAAAGCACAGATTCCTCAACATTAAATCTAAAAACACAATCTATAGAGTTTACCGTTTTGAGGAAGGAAATGAAAATCGTGGTGGCTGGGTTTTTATCCCATTTGAACTATTCACTTTAAAGACACAGAGGTCAAAAATTATGTCTTTTTGAGCGCCGACTTTCAAGTTCTGAAATAAACTGAACATGACTTGTTCGTATTCCTCAAACACCTTAACTGCTGAATTATTGAGAGTTATTGATGTCTCCCAGATAGAGATAATATCCAGGAAATAAATCAGCCTTAGTCTCGCTTCTCACACAACTGTGCACTTTTCTTAGAACATTGGTGATGCTATTGCACAAATCAATCCACTTTTACGACATTTATTAACAATATGATATGAATATCAAGAATCAGAACCACAGCTTTAGCACCTCTAACTCCTTTCTCGACCCATTCATGCAGATTAATTACTTTCTCATCCGTTTTTGTTTTATCGGCTTACTGCATTTAAGAACAAAGACATACCTGCATCAATCTTAATTAGTTTACTGATGCTAAAAGTAACACAAATCTTTGGGTAAATGTTAGCCTTGCTGGCAGCACAGGGGCAAAGAGGTAAAGTCTCCTTCAAACTGAGATGGTGGAATCGATAAATATCACTCGGGCTGATTGGGCCTAATTAGAATTGTACAGAAGAGGAGGGGAAAAAATGCAGTGCTGGAGAAAAGCTGTTTAGATTCGAGTTGGCGAGGCTGTCAGAGACAATTAGGCTGCAGTGTTGTTGGGGGGGGGGGGGAGGAGGAGAATAAATTAAGACTTTGTGTCTTTGTGTGTGTGTGAACGCACAGACAGCAAAGCCCATCACTTTCTGAAGGTCAACAAAACTAAAAAGTAAAGAAGCATGACTTGTGAATGTGGTGTTACTTCATTTGCCGGCCATATTAATTCAAAGTATAAACACATGCTATTGAATAAGTTTTGACTTATGTTATACTGTGGTTTTAGAGCTTTCTCTTGGCTGTGTGTACAGAAATAATTTTCTGCTATCAGAATACTATTACTGTGTAATTGCTCACACACACACACTTGACATAATATCAATAGGTGGATTAAACATAGAAAACATAATCACACTAACGCAGTCTTTTAGTCAGAATATAGCATGTGCACTTTATCACACTACTGCATCAAGCTACTTTAATGTGTTTTATTGAAAATCTCTATAAAAAAATCTCATGTCTACCTTGAGTGGTTGACTGTCTGAAGGACAGAGGCTCTTACAAAACATAACTAAATGAATCCTAGATTCTTATTTAATTCAATTGACATTTAAAGAAGACTTCAAGCACAGTATGGTGATGAGACTCTTAGCCACAGTAAAACAATTGAATGGTGCAAACATTTTAAAGAAGGCCATATGTCCCTGAATGTTGCACTGAGAATATGTACTGATGTACTGTGATGTACATGTGTGATGTACTTTCTACCTTGATGGTATCCAAGCACTAGTGAAACACTGGGAAAAGTGCTTTAGTGTAGAAGGGATTATATAGAGAAATAAAGGAACTATAACTGTGCTCTATTATTTTGCAAAATCAAAAGTCACAGTTCATTTCAACACACCTCATACAGTAGTTACCTAGGAACAAGAGCACAAGAGAAGCGCAAACAAAAATACATAATAGCTAGTACTTTTATTGATTTAAAGGGAAAATATTGAAATTATTTAATATGAAAATATCAGACAAAGATTCAGAGCGTTCATTTAGAAAAACTCATAACTAACAATGTAGAAGACATGTCCACTTCAGTAGAGCAATTAGAATATTTAATGTCATCTACAGTAACAAGCTGAAATCATTTAAATAACTTTACCTTCAAAATCATCACTTTGTCTAGTAGACATACATCTTAGAACGTTTGTTCAAATTTTATTCTACCAGGAACAATTGCACCAGTAAGTCATTTAAAATGATCAGGTCCACCCTTCACACTGGTTATGAATCTGCGTAAAACTAGCAGTTACAATCAAAAACCTAACCTGAAAACTTGTCACCTACAGTATTTAACTGTAGGGTGAAAACAAACCTCCTCCTTATCCACAAGATCCAGTGCCCTACTATTGTGCTTTGATTAGGTTTGTGTCTCCATGTTCGTGTTGCTTGATTTTAGTGCAACTTTTTCTTCTACAATAATCATAACATTTTAAGAAAACAGCTCTCTTCATTTTCAGTTTGTAAATGTCAGTGGTGATGTCTCTATGCTTCCTAAATTGTTTTTAAATTAATATTATATATTATATAATGTCATTTCTATTTACAAGTAATTATGTACAAATCATACAAATCATACAAATGATGATTTAATTTATTAAGGGAAAAAAGCTGTCCAAACCTACCTGGCCCTATGTGAAAAAGTAATTGCACCTTAATCTAATAACTGGTTGTGCCATCCTTAGCAGCAACAACTGCACTCAAGCATTTGCAATAACTGGCAATGAGTCTTTCACATCACTGTGGAGGAATTAATTACATTTAATTTAGTTATTTTAGTTATAATTAAATATTAATTTAGTTTATTTATTTATTTATTTATTTTGAGCAATTCAGATGTGGAGCTTGGGGTCATGAACTGATGGCCAGACATTCTCCTTCAGGACTTTTAGAGCAGAATTGATGGCAGCCCCAGACCATCACACTACCACCATCATGTTTGACTGTTAGTATGATGTTTTATTTATAAAATGCTGTGTTAGATTTATGACAGATGTAACAGGAAGTACACCTTCCAAAAAGTTCAACTTTTGTTCCATCAGTACACAGAATGTTTGCATTATTGGTAGGATAATCATGATTTTGTTCGGCCGGCCATTCCAGGGAAGGTTCACCAGAGTTCCAGGTTTTCTCCATTTGTAGATAACAAACCATGGTTTGCTGGAGTCCCAAAGTCTGTCACTTATACCAGATATAAATAGATGTTATTTTATGTGTTTCAGAGGTCACAAAATCACTGTGTGTTTGTGTGCATGCTGATCTTACAGAGCTGGTCCTGTTGCTGTATGTGCATGTAACTGCATCCAGCCACATCCAGCTGTCAGCTGCGAGGTTTGGCTCCAGCTGCACGCCACTGTGCTAGACGGTTGTGGCAGTGAAAATGTCTGCGGCCTCACTGAGGTCTTGCTGTGTGTTATACCACTCCATACTGCTGCGCACTCACCGCACATGTTTATTTTCAGCTGGAGGTGATGCGCGATCATGGGTCTGAGACTAATTGAAAGATTTATTTTAATGCATAATTATGTTCTCAATCTCTTAGTCTCATCCAAGAAAAAAGAAAGAAAGAAAGAAAGAAAGAAAGAAAGAAAGAAAGAAAGAAAGAAAGGAAGAAAGAAGGAAGAAAAGGGGGAGAGAAAAATAAGAAAGAAAAGAAGAGAGTCAAGAAGAAAAGAAGAGAGAACAGTAGAATATACAAATAAAACGGAATGAAAGGTAGAAGTGGGAATGAAGAAAGAAATAGGAAAATACAATGGAAAGAAAGAAAGAAAGAAAGAAAGAAAGAAAGAAAGAAAGAAAGAAAGAAAGAAAGAAAGGCAATTAAGCATCAATTCTTCTAAACAAACTTTTAGAAAGCATAGAAAGCTTATAAGCTGGTTTATAAATAAACACAATATTGCGTATGTAAATACAGTATATGGTACGTGTAAGTAATTAATGCTTTACTCAGGTTTACGTCAGACATTCATCCTTTAATAACACAATGTATGAGTAATATCCCTCTGTGCTGTTCTAGCAACAATTAGGAACAACTATGGGAACGCAGAGTCAGGAACTAGGCGAGTCATTGGCCCCCTTTGTTTATACCTGTTGGCGGTCATGATCTCAGCATGAGGGGCAGCTGTCCAGGAAATTAGTGAAATCTGCCAGAACTCTCTGATTAATGAAAACTACACAAGGTGCTCAGAGAAAACAGACAACTAAAGAAAAAAGTATGCAGGAAAACTAAAACTAGTAGCCCTGGAAATGCTAAAGACTTTGGATTTTATAACTTATGAAACTGTATTTGGAAATTGTTAAAGAGTGTAATGTTTTTTTTTATTTTATTGAATACCTTAAACTCTGTAGAAGTTTGCATTTTGCTGTGGCACTGAGGTAAAAGCAAAACAAAACACTTGGCATAACCACAAACTGCATGTGTTGTTATGTTAAAATAATCGACTTCTTTGGTTTTATGCCAGATTTTATGCCACATGCCATTCCAGATGCAACGCTCCCATTATATACAGGCTTGGGACCAGCACTGCATCCAGTGGGTTTGGGCAATCATGCTCACTCACTGTTGGGGGCTCAATAATGAATGGAATATTTTCAAGCAAACTTACAAGGCATAGAGCACACAGTAAACACTTAAAATTTTATAATCTGGAAAATTTCTCTGCCTGTTCAGATTTTTTTTGTTAGCAATGTTCAAATGTTGAAAGGTGAAACTAATACTTTTTAAACCTTACATTTTTGTTCATGAGACAAATTATTATTTTTATTATTATTATTTTGTAAATATTATTTCCAATATGCAATGAATATTTACAAATAATAATAATAATAATAATAATAATAATAATAATAATAAATATGCAAACACATAAACAAACAAATAAATAAATACAGTCTTATGCAAAAGTTTAGGCACCCCTTGATAAATAACAGATTTGGTGATTTTTTTTTATTGAAAAGATTATAACAGACTCTCTTGGAAATGGAAAAAAATGCACAATATTTTCAGCAAACATTGGTGCATAGTTACTTTTTATGTAAAAATAAAAACATTATTGTGGCACTGCGCAAAAGTTTGGGCACCCTACATAATCAGTACTTAGTAACACCTACTCACACAGCTTGCAAATGTTTTTTATAGTCAGCTAAAAGTCTTTCAATTCTTGTACTTGTGATTTTCTCCCATTCTTTAAAAGGCTTCTAGTTCTGAATAATTCTTTGGTCGTCTTGCAGCTCTTTGGTCGTCTTGCAGTCCTTTTGAGATCTACCCACAAATTTTCAATGATGTTTAAATCAGCAGACTGTGATGGCCATTCCAAAACCTTCAGCTTGCGTCTGTTGAGGTATTCCATAGTGGATTTTGAGGTATGTTTAGGATCATTGTCCTGTTGTAGAAGCTGTCCTCTTTTCAGCTTCAGCTTTTTTACAGATGGTGTGATGTTTGCTTCCAGAATTTGTTGGTATTTAGTGGAATCCATTCTTCCCTCCACCCGTACAATGTTTCCTGTGCCACTGGGTGCAACACAACCCCAAAGCATGATACTGTAGATCTACCTCCATGCTTAATAGTTGGCAAGGTGTTCTTTATATGAAATGCTGCTCCTTTTTTCTCCAAACATGCCTTTGTTGATTGTGGCCAAAGAGTTCCATTTTAAGTTCATCAGTCCACAGCACTTGTTTCCAAAATGGCTTCTATAGATGTTCTGTTGCATACTCCTTTTTTGATGATTTTATGATGGGGATGCAGGTAAGGTTTTCTTCTGCTAACTCTCCCATGAAGCCACAAAGGTCTTGTCTGTGCAAGCATTGCTGCACAGTGGAACGGTGCATCACCACTCCTGAGTCTGCTAAATCTTCCTGCTGGGTTTCTGCAGTCAAATGGAGGTTTTGATTTGTCTTTCTGACCAGCATACGAGCATTTCTCTCCGGGTTTTCTTGGTCTTTCAGATCTCATCTTGACCTTCACAGTTCCCCTGAACTGCCATCTCTTACATTTCTCAATGTGGAAACTGCAAGCTGACAACGCTTTATCTTCTTGTAGCCTTATCCTGCATTGTGGGCATCAATAACTTTCATTTTCAGAGTCTTACACAGCTGCTTAGAGGAACCCATGGTTGTTGAGTGTCCGCAAGTGTGTGCACAAGGTTTGAAGAGTCAAAGGATTTGTAAAGCTTTGAAATTGGCATTTACTAATGACAGCTGTTGCCATGCATCAGATCTAATGAGCTTGATTAAGGTCTGAAACCTTGTAAAGAGACTCTAGCACGCTTAGGGTGCCCAAACTTTTGCACAGTACCATAATAAATGTTAATTTTTTTTTTTTTTGTTCAATTTATGGCATAAGAAGAAACTAAGTATCAATGTTTGCTGAAAATATTGTGCATTTTTTTTCCATTTCCAAGAGAGACTGTGTTAACATCTTTTCAATTAAAAAAATCACCAAAATCTGTTATTTATCAAGGGGTGCCTAAACTTTTGCATAAGACTGTACATTTTCAACGTAGGACATGCCTTGTTTTTATTTTACTTCCTGTAGTCATGTTGAGCATTTCCTCCTAAGGCAGAGTTCACTTGCTCTAAACACGGTAATTAGATTTTCAAGATTTTTTTTAGGGCAAAAAGACAACATGGTGGTAGGTTTCCAAAAAAAGAAATTCATGACTTATACATATTATACTTTTGTGGGTTACTTTCATTTCCGTGTGATATTACCTCCGAGAAAGTTTCTGAAATGAAACAGAAAATTTGCATAATCATCAGTATTTACAAAAGGTCTTATTTCTGTGTGTGTGTGTGTGTGTGTGTGTGTGTGTGTGTGTGTGTGTGTGTGTGTGTGTGTGTGTGTGTGTGTGTGTGTGTGTGCGTGTGTGTGTAAGTCTGAGCTCATCTGTAGGACACTAAATCAGGGACAGGACAAATTTCTGAGCAGAATCAAACAGAGAGGGAAATTATTATCTACTCACTTCACTAACACTTTCGATATTCAGTATATTCTTATTACTTCTGAGAATGTTTTACACTTTGAAGCATTCTGTGCTGTGCATTATGATTTTGTGACATTATATTGGCCTTATGAATGCATTACAACACTGCAAATGTGTGACATAAGTGAAAATACCTAGAATTATAAAATGTAATAAATTGTCATGATGACAACCAAATATATGACTGGATACATTGGAGGACCTGAAACCAGTAAAAATTTCTGTCTATATGTCTGTCTGTCTGTATATACTGTATATACAGGGGTTGGACAATGAAACTGAAATGCCTGCTTTTAGACCACAATAATTCATTAGTATGGTGTAGGGCCTCCTTTCCTGGCCAATACTGCATCAATTCGTCTTGGGAATGACAGATACAAGTCCTGCAAATAGGCCGGAGGGATTTTGAGCCATTCTTCTTGCAAAATAGTGGCCAAGTCACTACATGATGTTGGTGGAGGAAAACATTTCCTGACTCGCTCCTCCAAAACAAGTGGTTCAATAATACTTAGATCTGGTAGCGCTTGATGGTTTTTTGACTGCATTTGGGGACACTTTCAAAGTTTTCCCAATTTTTCGGACTGACTGACCTTTATTTCTTAAAGTAATGATGGCCACTCGTTTTTCTTTACTTAGCTGCTTTTTTCTTGCCATAATACAAATTCAAACTCTTTGAATGAGAAGGTGTGTCCAAACTTTTGGTCTGTACTGTGTGTGTGTGTGTGTGTGTGTGTGTGTGTGTGTGTGTGTGTGTGTGTGTGTGTGTGTGTGTGTGTATATATATATAGCTAAGTAAAGAAAAATGAGTATATATATATATATATATATATATACTGACTGAGTCTAATGACTCGTATCTCGTATATATACACACACACACACACACACACACACACACACACACACACACACACACACACTGGGGTTGGACAACATATAAATATATAGTTTAAAACCAGTTTGACATATGAGACATACGAGTCATTAGACTCAGTCAGTCCGAAGTGAGGGCGTGTAAAATATTCAAACTGAGAGTGTTATGCAGTCAAATCAACATATTGAGTAAAAGTGATGTTATGAGCAGTTACCTGCTGGGTGCAATAAAATCTCCAAAATAGGTATAAATTATTATGCCTGGTTGTGTAATCCCTCATCAAAGCATTATTGCATTACATTTAGAAAACTAAAATCACATCTTTAATTATTTTGGTCTAAATGCTGAGAAGACCATTTAAAGTAGCTGTATGTAAAATTACTCTATAACTATTACGAGTACTTCTGTAACTACTAATTATGTAACTGCCGTTTGCTTTAACTCTGTGTTGTGTTGCACAGAAGCACAGCAGACTAATGGTCATGGGATACCCATCTCAGTGAAGTCCTTTAGCCCACTAGGTCAGAAGTTCACCGCTGCCATTACTGCAGGTCTTCAGGTGAACCCGTGTCAATTCCTCAGCTTGATTGCGCTTGCTGTGTGCTTGGAGATTGATTCCCATTTTTTGGCTGCCTTAAGAACTTTTCCTATAAGGACTTTTGAGGATAAATCACTGAGGATAGAGCCAGGATGATTTATAGGATTATGCCCTCTCCACATGTCTCACCTACTGTATAAATGCACTTGGAGTGCAAGACACTTGGCTCAAGTCAGATAAAAGATCTCTGTGAGGCAAAAAAAAAAAAAACAGCCATCATAAAAATAAAAATGCAATTACTTCTTCTACATGTACAACAGCTGAAGTTAAACAACCCCCCAGCTTTCATATAAAACCCATAAGAATATTAGTGTATTTAATTGTCTTTTTATTATATATATAATTTGGATGATTTCAAACTTCAAGTCTTTGGAGCAAAAGAGGTATGGATGGGCTAGGGATTTGTGCCGGGGTTCATTGAAACAAATTAAATGAGAAGACTAAACTGGCAGTTACACTACAGACCGTGTGTCTCACTTTGCCTGCTGAGCTTATTGATTTGTTTAGCATCTCAGACTTGATATAACTGGTGTTTCATGCTGTTACATAACAGATGTTATTTACCCACTACAAATTCCAACAGGAAACTGGATGGGAAACAGGCCGAAATGGATGGAAACACTGCTCTGTTCTGATGGCACTCTGATCACACACTAAACACATACATACAGTATATACATGTATCAGACAACAGTGAAGCACATGACAGGAACAAATATTATATTTTAGATATGTTCATATGATATCACAGTGAGTAGCCTTATGAACAATGACCTACATTAAGAATAATATAAACATGTTATCTTAATATATCTTTAACATGGGAAACACATCTAATAGTTCTTATTATGATATTATTGCATATAAATACTAAAACACATTATAATGTGTCACTCTTAAAAAAAATTATTTCTGCACAGTTTCTTATAGGATTGGAGTTCATATGTAAGGCATAACAGAATTTCAACAATCATCAAAAAAAAAACATGACAACAAAGAAAATAAGGAAATACATTAATTCTTAATTAAGTTAATTAGTTAATATCGGGTCCTTAATTTGTCCTTAATCGTGTCCTCCAGTGCCTGTAATTTCTTTTGGTTGTCTTGCATGAACTCCAAAGTGACTCAATTGTAGGGTCAATACACGGACACAGCCAAAAACATGCTAGATCCATCACCATGCTTCGCAGTGAGGATGGTGTATTTTTCACAGTAGGATTTGTTGACTCCTCTCAAAACATAAAGTAATATTTTTGTCTCATCACTCCTGATGGCTCTGCTCTAGAAGGCTTGTGCTAGGTGCTGTCTGGCATACTGCACGCGGGCCCGGGTGCAGTAACGGCTTTCTGCATGCAGGTCATTTGTGTTAAAGTACCTCCTTATTTTGCTCTTTGAAGCAACACCACCATTTTTTTTTAAACCTAAGCAGCCTGTGTTTCTCTCCAAGTTTTGTGTGGGTTTTTCATTGCGTCCTGAACAATTCTTCTGGCAGTAGTGTGTGAAATTTTGGTCTACCTGACTGTGGCTTAGTTTAAACAGAACCTCTTATTTTCTAGCTCTTCATCAGAGTTTCAACAGTACTGACTGGTATTTTCAAATGTTGAGATATCTTTTATACCATTTTACTGCTTCATAAAGTTTGACTGCCTTATTTTTTCTGGCCAAGTCAGTGCATCACCTCATGAGCTGAGAAACTCACTGATTATTAAAGCACAGACACTAATTACAATTACAATGATTCACATGTGTGGAAGCGTCCCTTTAATAGCCATCTAACTCTGTGTCAAACTTTGTGTTTTTAATGTGGCCAAACATGGAAGGATATGCAAACTTTGATCAGGGTTGTTTGGATTATCATTAGGTTTCAAAAAGGAGTCAAACAACTATGTGACAATTACTGGCTTCATGTGACCACTATTCTTCATTAAGAAAAAGTTGAGCCTTTTATACCTTTGAGCACCTTATATATACACTATTACTGTGTCAAGATGAATAGTCACCTGTATTTAGTTCTCAATAACACCTCATAAAGCTTCAATAATGTAGTATAGTTAAACTTTCCC
This sequence comes from Clarias macrocephalus, assembly GCA_011419295.1. NCBI lineage: Eukaryota > Metazoa > Chordata > Actinopteri > Siluriformes > Clariidae > Clarias > Clarias macrocephalus. The sequence continues at coordinate 123,296 of JAAGKR010000882.1, read as the reverse complement.
AAAAATCTGAAATTAATTGTTTATGGTCAAAAGTTAAAAAAAAAAAAAATATATATATATATATATATATATATATATATATATATATATATATATATATATATATTATTCCATTAAATGTACACAGTGACCTCTACTGGCTAAAGGAGGCATCACACAACCAGTTAATGAAGTCATCCTGTAGAATCTGTCACAGCTGTAACATCTCCATCATTCCCACACTGTGCAAGCTTACAGTAGCAAGCTTACACTCGTTTTATTTTCATTAAATATGTATTTCAGTTTCTAAAAGTGCAACTACTGTTTTAAAACCAAGTATTCATTTAACTGTTTAAACAATATTATTATTCATTCTTATTGTTAAATAACAATCAAACAAACAATTACTGAGTAATTGATGAGTAATCAATCTCTCTCACACACATTTTGTTGCTCAAAAAGTAGTCATTGTAAAATAAAAAACAAATAGGAAATATAAATATATACTGATATGTTGTTCTTGATTTACTTTTCCATTGCTTTTTACCCTGAATTATATATATATATATATATATATATATATATATATATATATATATATATATATATATAATATCAGTGTGTGCAATGGAAAAGTAAATCAATAACAGCATCAGAAATTTAAAATGAACAGAAATTAAAGTAAATAAAACATCATAACACCACATGAGTAAAATTATGTGCTATGAATTATTTTCTGTATCGTATTCGGTCATCAGGTCATCTACAGTATCATAGAGTCATTTTTAGTTCAAAATGAAAAATAAATCAATAATTTAAGAGGCAATGAATTGCATATGCTGAGGATCAGTTTGATCTGTGGTGAAAAAGTGAAAGCCCTCCGAATTCCAATTAAAGTTTTGCACAAACAAAATGGGTTGCTTTTTTATTTTTCATAGGGACTGAGCTCGTTATATTTTAGCCTCAATGCACTGTGCCATAATTATTTTATCATAAGGAGTGATAAACCAACCTAAGAGGACCAGCGGAGTTGCCTGAACTCACAGAACCTCCATTTTTGTTCACTTGTGACGTTTGATGTCTTAATTGAACATGTTTATAAGTCTGCAGCTCACTGGAATAGAGATCACAAGAACTGGGTTATCTTGTTTAGTCGCTGAGACGTCGTCCTCTGGTTCACCCCGAAATTTTTCTCTGTTTTTTTTTTCTCTCCCTCTCCTCCCCAGCCGCCTCTTCGGGTTCTTTGATCCTTCTCTGCAGCCGGCGTGAAAAGATGACAGCTTCTCAACAGCCGTGCAGCTGGAGGAGACCCGAGGAGAGGACTTCTTGCAATTTTGATCATGCAAGGGATCAAACAGCCTCCGGGATGGGTTAAGAAGCCTTCAGTGTGAAGTGTGCACTTTTTTTAAGAGGCAACATCACACTTCTGCCCTCCATCTCTATCTCTCTCATACACACAGACCTATACACACCTACACACACACACACACACACACACACACACACACACACACACACACACACACACACACACACACACACACACACACACACACACACACACACACACACACACACACACACACACACACAGAAACTGAAACCTGTCCTTAATCAGACAGGAGTGTATCCTGGGTCTGCTTAGATGGAGACACTTGAGAGAATCCGCCATCTTTGTTTACTCTTCTGTACACAGTGCAAGCTGCTTTACATGACTAAAAACAGTGCAGCTACACATACAGGATGAACTCATTTTCATCTACGCTTTGGTATTTAATTCCAGGTCACTCCAGGTGAATCAGGGTACTAGAGCATTGTTCTGCTAACACACTTTAACACTCTCATTCTGTGAGCCAAAGACAATTGTGACCCATTACAGGATAAAATATTTATTTTATATTATTCAGTTAAAAAATAATAGTATTTTTAAACAAAACTAATGAGAATGGTTTTATGTGTTATAGATAGGCTATTATCCTGTATACAGGGTCACAGGGCCCTGGAGCCTATCCCAGGAGACTTAAGGCACAAAGCAGGATACAAACAAGTGCCAGGGTGCCAATCCATCTCAGGGCACATACACAGACATACTCAAAACTTGCCAATTTTTTTAAGGCAATTAGCCTGATCTGCTTGGACTGTGGGAGGATACCAGAGTACCCGGAGGAAACTCACAAAGCACAGGGAGAGTACGACCACTCTTCGCACACTGACCCAAGGCAGAAATCAAAACTGGACCCCTGAAGGTCTCAGACATCACTGCCATCTATATATTGTATATATACAGGTGCATCTCAATAAATTAGAACATCATCGAAAAGTGGATTTATTTTGGATATTCAATATAAAAAGTGAAACTCAAACAGTATATTATGTAGATTTATTCCACACAGACTGATATATTTCAAATGTTAATTTGTTTTAATTTTGGTGATTATAACTGACTATTACTTACTAAAACTTACTATTTATCAATGAAAACCCAAAAGTCAGTATCTCAGAAAATTTTTATATTGTAAAAAGGTCATCATTGGAGTCTCATGGTGTCACAGTCTAGTTAGCTAACTAGTTAGCTAATAGTAACAAGATAACCCAGTTCTTGTGATCAGACCTATACACACCTACACACACACACACCTACACACACACTTTTGTCCAGAAAATGATCATTGACACCCTGCAGCTGGCTGTTCAGAGTGCTGTATCCAAGCAGATTAATGGAAAGTTGAATGAAGGAAAAAATGTGGTAGAAAAAATTGCACAATCAACAGGAATAACTGCAGCCTTGAGAGGATTGTGAAATAAAGCATATTCAAGAATTTTTTTTTGGGGGGGGGGGGGGGTCTAGCAAGCTGGAGTCTGTGCTTCAGGAGCCACCACGCATAGACATATACAGGACAAGCTACAGAGGAGAGGCATAGAATCCAAGTTTCTTGAGGTTCAGTGAAAAAGTGCAATCTTTTGCACCACAGTCAGTGGTGGTTTGGGGAGTCATGTCATCTGCTGGTGTTGCTTCACTATGATTTATCAGGTCCCAGGTCGGCGCAGACGTCCAACAGGTTAGTTTTTTTAACACTTCATTCTCTCCTCTGCTGACCAGATTTATGGAGATGCTAATTTCACTTTCCAGCAGGACTTGGCACCCACCCACTGCAAAAAGTACTAATAACTGGTTTAGGGACCATGGTATCCCTGTTCTTGATTGGCCAGCAAACTCGCCCGACCTAAACCCCATAGAGACTTGACCCCATGGAGTATTGTGAAGAGGACACCAGTGGCATTTTTAACAAAAGAATTTTATGTGCAGTACGCAGAATAAAGGTGTGAGATTGTGTTTATTAAGTACACCATGTGAATTTTGATGTGAAGTCATAATTTTTTTCAAGGTCGATTTTTTTTTATCATATAATATTCATTTAAGTTTCAAATTACCATATTTTCTCTTCCCGTGGGCAGATTACAATGAACCAAAGCTCACACAAATAGAGCTGTGAAAACCCTATTAAAATATGTTCAGTAGTTTTTACATGACAAACAGACAGACAAATAATCTTGATGTAGTCTATTACTCATCTTACGTGACATCCACCCCCCCCCCCCCCCCCCCCGAACGCTCAAATTCTTTTTTCACAAAAAAAGGTTATTTAAAAAGCACCAAAATATTAATTTTGTCATGTGAAAAAAAGGAAATGGGAGAATAAATGAGAATTTCAACAAATTAATACAGAACTTGGAACATCTTTTTCAGGGTATCTTTCTGTGTTATATAGAATTGGGGAACATTTAAAACCCTCAGTTCATTGGCTTTGGAAGATAGGACCCTGGGAACACAGGGCTGAAGAAATGGGGAACACTTGTTATGCTCCCCTTATGTACCACCCTGCGTGCACCTACAGTATGTTCCAAGAGCTCTATGTTCTTCTGTTCTATGGTCCTATACTCTCCTATGTCTCGTCATTGGTTTATCTCCTGATTGTGCCTTGAGTCTGACCACCTGTTTCCTGATTGGTTCCTGATTCATTTCTCTACCTTCCTGTGTCTTTTGTTTCAGCATGACATACACTATCATTGTTGTAGAATATGTTTCCATGGTCGTGTTCACCCATATTTCCTTTGTTCTTTTGTTTCTCTAATTCTAGACTAAACTTCCTTGTTTTGACCTATGCTTATTTTCTCATTTATAGTAAGGAATTTCTCTTGTCATGTTGTCAGACCCGTGCCTGGACCATGAACAGTGATTCATTCAAAAGAAGTACACCTTTTGATTTTCCTTATAATCCAATGACAAGCTGTGTTTGTTTTTTTTTTTTTTTATTTTATTAAAAAGAGAGAGAAAAGGAAAGGCTGGATTGTGAAATAGCAGATGGTCATTTTGATGCCATTCCACAACATTTAAAGGTTCCAAATTTTACCATTTTTCGTTAACAAGTTAACATAGGTCTAATTTGATGCTCCAGCTGAAATGCACCATTTCAGTGTCTGTGTGAATGAGGTTTTACTGATTAAGCTGATTAAGCCCCTCCAGGGTTGATTCCCATCTCTGTGTGCATGGAGTTTGTTTGTTCTCCCCATGCTTGGTGGGTTTCCTCAGGTACTCCGGTTTCCTGCAGATTTGGAAAATTGGTGTTCCCAAATTGCCCGTAGTGTTTGTGTGCCCTGTGATAGATTGGCAACCTAAATCTCTTGGGATAGGCCCCCCGCGACACTGTATACTGAATAAATCGGTATAGATGAGTGAGTGAGTGAGTGAGTGAGTGAGTGAGGAAAAAAGTTTAGATTAAGATAATAACGATAAACATAATTATCTAAATAGAAATACACTGCTTGACCAAAAATAGTTTCCATTTCAGAAAAGTTAATTTATTGTGTTTTATCGAGCAAAGGAGATTTGAAATGGCTAAAATTGGACTAAGAAATCTTCAACACATTATCAACACCTGAAAGAATACTGCTGAATCATCAACTTTGTAGAGGAAATGTGGTCAGAAAAAGAAATCTAAATAGAAATCACTTAAACACTTGCCAAAGTAAAACAATCGCGATTTTTAATATTGAGAGTAAGAGCATTACCATGCACACACAATGTGATGAGAACTCACAGGATTGGGACTAAACAGCTGTGTGGCCATAAGAAAGCCACTTGTTGTGAGACTCACCAGAAAAAAAGGGCTTACGTTTGCAATGGAAGAAGTGTTGTCTGTAGTAATGTGAAGTACAGTGTCCACTTGCTTCAGTTGTTCAGGTCTGTGCTCAACAACATTATGTGGCAATAAAATAAAGTCAGCGGACGACATGAATGTACTGATTGACCAAGTTATCACATCAGTGGCGTTATTCTTCAGTGAACGAGTGGTTCTGGGGTTATGAGCAACAAGCTTAGGGAGAGGCTCTGCTTTTATGAGGTCATGTTAGGGGAGATTCTAATTAGCGTATACAAAAATGGAAAAAGGACAAAAAAGCAGGGTTTTTTTGGGGGGGGGAGATGCACAATGGTGACACATCTAAACATGACTAAAAGAGTGAATTTTGCATAATATGTGGTAACTGTATATTAGATATGCCATTCTTAAATAAGTGGGCAAATTATTTTATAACACATTATAAGATGAATGAAATTTCAAACAATGGACAAATGCTGTTATTAGAAAACATTAATCTATTAACCATCTTCCAGGTATATATATAATTACATTTCTTATTTATTCTAACAAGACGCAAAGACACTGCCGTGATTGTACACTAGTCTCTGGAGTTCGTGTCCCAGAGCTGAACCCATCATGCTGTGCTTCACTCGGCACTGGGGGGAATTTATTCAAATATTCACATCCCACACACACACACACACACACAGTGGGAAAGAGAGAGAGAGAGAGAGAGAGACAGCTGCCAGTGTTACCTTATGAATGTGCATCATATTATACACTTAGGGCATTCTGAAATGTAATACTACGCTTATTTACCATGTGCACCTTGACTTTCTTTTTCTATCACACGCTGATTGAAAAACGAGGTCAACTTTTTTCTTTCTCCCTCCTTGTTTTTTGAGCCTGCACCAGAATAATAATTATGGCCCAGCTTTCTGACATATCGCCACATTCAATTAAACAGGTCATTTGTATTGATAATACATCTTAATAAAAGTCATAAATCAATATGTGTTGCGTTTGATGCCTTTGAGAAATAATCGCTTGCTCATTTGTATTGAAAAAAGAAACGGAGGGAAAATACACGTACAAGGAGACATCGATCACATGAGGACCTTGTGGGCTGCTTGTTTATGGAAAAAAAATCCTACTCATGGTTATTTTGGTCAATAGTGAGATCACTTTGGAAACATACCTCACTTATGAAACTATTTTAACAGTGGATTTTCTTTAAGATTAAATAGAATTCAAAATTCAGTCAGCAATTACAAAAATACTAAATTAAAAATAACACAGAAGCCACAATCTGGCTAAAGCAAAAACGGAAGCAATGTTTCAATTATCTTGTTTCTTTGTCAAAATCTTTAGAAATTAAATTCATCATACAGTCCTAGTAGGCGGCACAATGGTGTACTGTTGCCTTGCACCTCCAGGGTCTGGTTCGTTTCCTGCCTGTGTGTGGAGTTTGCATGTTCTTCCCATGCTTGGTGGGTTTCCTCCCACAGGCCAAGACCTGCAGATCAGGCTAATTGGTGTTCCCGATGGACTGGCACCCTGTCCAGGGTGTACCCTGCCTCGTGCGCATCTCCTCGGATAGGCTCTAGGCCTAGAGGAATGTTTTTGCTTCTAAAACATCTAACGTAAGGCATGAACCAGTGAGAAACAGGTGCAGATGAGAGAGAGAGAGAGAGAGAGAGAGAGAGAGAGAGATCTCACAGCACAATCTCTTCTATCTGGAACATTTCCGAAAAAATTCTGACATTGGAGGCTCCTTCCATAAATCTTAACTAAACATACAAATCTTCAGCATGTCAAGGACTACACGAAAAGTTCATGTGAATTGGAGGTTACGTAATGCATTATGATGTTATACAGTATGAAATAAACTAATCAGAAGCCAGATATTTACCTGTGCTACAGAAGAACAGAGGAACCCAGCGCGATGTTTCTCATCCACTGATGTGTCATGTTGGTCCATGCATTCTGTGAGTTTCCTTCACCAAATAAATCTTTTTCAAACGTTTCCGAAATGCAGCGCTGGTTTATAATTGGAGGCGGGCTCCAGATGGCTCACAGCAGGACTTTGAAACGACACGAGGAAAAAATAAAAGTGATAAAAATGAGGGAAAAGCTTTTGCCCCTCAAGCAGCTCACTTCACTTTAGCTCACTTTAGAACAAAGTCATTACAGGATAAAACATTACGTTCAGCCACAGACCATTTGCATTGTACAGAATATATAAGCATATTTATGATTTCATTTTTAAAGAAAAAAATATTTCAAGATTTTGAGCTCAGAGTGAAACTTCATCAATATCGTGTTGTTAATACCAGGAGCTTTGAAAAGTCCATCAGTATCAGGTTAAGGATTTTTTTTAATGCTTTAAAAAGATCAAGAGTCATGGCAAGTATTATTGTTTAAAAGATTAAAAAGGTGCGGGTTCGATTGCCGGCCAGGCTTGATTCCCGTCTCTGTGTGCATGGAGTTTGCTTGTTCTCCCCATGCTTGGTGGGTTTCCTCAGGTTCTCCGCTTTCCTCCCAAAGACCTGCAGATTAGGCTAATTGATGTTCCCAAATTGCCCGTAGTGTGTGTGTGTGTGTGTGTGTGTGTGTGTGTGTGTGTGTGTGTGTGTGTGTGTGTGTGTGTGTGTGTGTGTGTGTGTGTGTGTGTGTGTGTGTGTGTGTGTGTGTATGTGTGTGTGTGTGTGTGTGTGCCCTGTGATTGACTGTATACTGAATAAAGCGTTATAGATGATGAGTGAGTGAGTGAGTGAGTGAGTGAGTGAGTAAAAAGTTCAGATTAAGATAATTATCTAAATAGAAATACACTGTATGTACCAAAAAAAGTTTCCATTTCAGAAGAGTTAATTTATTGTGTTTTATCGAGCAAAGGATATTTGAAATGGCTAAAATTGGACTAAGAAACATTATCAACACCTGGAAGGATACTGCTGAATCATCAACTGTGTAGAGGAAATGTTGTCAGAAAAAAAAAACTGAATGGAAATCACTTAAACACATGTTTTCTCTCCAGAAAGGAGCTTCTGTTTGCTAGGAATAAAGAGAGAATAAAGATTGCACTTTGGTGCAATGGAAGAAGTGATATGGTTTGATGAGTTCAGATTGTGTAGTAATGTGGAGTTCAGTATCAACTTGCTTCAGTTGTTCAGGTCTAAGCTCAGCAACATTATGTGGCAATAAAATGAAGTCAGCTGATGACATGAATGTACTGAATGACCAAGTTATCACATTGTTATTCTTCAGGAGAGTGAACGAATGGTTCTGGAGTTATGAGGAATCATTTTCACACATGAGCTGGACACCGCAGTGTGTGCTGTAGTCAAACCTAATTAAAGTTTAGTGTATGCAACAATTTTGTTTAGTGTTTTTATATAATTTAGGTAGTCATGGAATTGAATTGAATTGAATTGAATTGAATTGAATTGAATTGAATTTGCCAAACTCTGCATTTCACTTCACATTAGGTAAATCATTTATGTGTGAAAAGCATGAGACTTGAAAGAAAAATAATGCATTTTTGTGAATGCATTATTGTGAAAGTACATCTAAAATGTTTGCTTTTTCTTTACATGTTTAAAATGTTACAGAATTTTTCAAATAAATATATATTGTCACTTATTAAGGTTTCTTAGTTATTTTACTAAAATATGGTAATTTATACCATAAACACCACACTCAGAACTTTATTCAGTTGTATCATGATTAATCCTGGTAAATATTAACATTAACGCTGTAACTGAATACAGATTTCCAATAAGCAACGATACAGACACATGCTGAAAAATATTAAAGTATTAAGCGTTTTTTATTACATTTCTTAAATGAAAGGCATAAAACATTCATGCTTGGAAAACAACATCTAACAAACCCTGTATTCTGGACTGGTTTATTAGTTTATTTCCTAAATCCACCAATGCTTGCTGCATCTGTAATAGAAATCTGATGCTCTGCAGCCCTCTAATGGCCATTTGATGCCACTGCAAATAATTATTCACAATGAAATAATTATGAAACTTGTAGATTTACTGGTTATACAGTAGGTCTGGCATAGTACATTCTTAACCATCGTGGTGTATTTTATCTTTTTACCTATTTAAGGCATTTGACTTCACCATCAATCTCAAATATAGAGTTTTATAAATAAATCATAAATGAAAAATTTTATGAAATAAAAATGGATATTCTGTTTTTGCAGCACAATGCACAACCTCATTATATTCACCGCACCGCTTGGACTTCATGAGCTCAGCTGGTTGTTGTTGCCACATCCCCCATACAGTCCTGAGCTAGCTCCAAAACACTTCCACACTTTTGGGCAATTAAAAGAGGTATTGGGAGGCCAGCGTTTCTGATGTGAAACAGGCTCCTGTACCAGGATCATGGCCTGGGCATGCTGAGAAAACTTTCTACCTTGATGGTATCCAGCACGAGTGAAATGCTAGAATAAGTTCATTAATGTTGCAGAGGATTATATAAAGAAACAAAGGAGGTTTTTACTCTCATAACTATGTTCTGCTATTCTGCAAATTCAAAAGTTCTTGTTTGACTTGACAGCCCATAGTACATAGATTTTTGGCCTATTTATAGTAATATAGTCCTTAATTTGACAATGTACAAAATGTACATAATCTATCCTGCAGTAAGACTTTGGCGTGTGTACATGTGTAAGTCGTTGCAGTCAGGATTTAGAAGCAGATTAAAGGATCTAATGTCTTCCTTATTATCTGTTAAGACAAGGCTTTACTGCCTTGTTTGATCCAAGAAGAACAAATACATTAGTATGCTTCTAAGGCATTCTACACATTAATTGTTTAACAGTACCAGGTAGTGACGCAAAATGGTAAGTGGAGCAAAATGGCAGTAATAGGGTTTTAAACAAAGAAGGAAAAATGGTCCAGGACTTGAACCTTGTGGAATCCCTTATGAAGGTTATGTGAGATTTGGTGAGAATGCAAACAGCTGAATTGTCGCAGGTCCACAAAAGAACATGATGAATGAGAAGTGTTTATGGTAATTAAGCTGGATGTTTGCAATATATCCTTATGCAGTACTAATATTTTGAAAATGTGTTAATGTGGTGGTCACATTTTTTTTTAATTCCTACCTAGAAGAACATTTATATCAGGCTAGTAATAATGTTGCAGCAATGTTACTTGCCGATGTTGGATGTTGGATGTTGCCTTTGTTTGTGTTTGTAAGTCAAAACAATATTGGTATTCCATTGATATTATGAACTTCTTGGTCATTTTATTGTTGCTTGACCACCTGAGCAAAATACATCCAACTACTAAGGTAAATTGTTCGGTTAATGGATAGGACTGTATTTCTTGTGCTTTATTGGACATACATTTGCAGTGATACAACATAAACATTTTTTTCCAAAACTAGAACAACTTGTACATCTCCTAAGCTAATTACAAGCCAGAAAAACGTTGTTGTAACTCCCTGTGTGGACAAGTCCTGGGGCATTCCATCCCATTTCCAACTGTCTTCAACTGGTTTAAGATGTTCTGAAAGCTCAGAGCATTTTAGCCATTATTTGTTTTGCTGTTTTTTTTTAAATAAACATACAGAGCTCATGATTGTGCACTATAAGTGACATATAATTTCTTTTAGCACAAAATAGGCAATGTAATGAACTGAATTTTAGTTCATTTTAACCAACTTCCCCAAACACAACTGAGCAAAAAAATTTTAAACTGGGTCACAAAGGCAAAGAAATAGCACAGATACACATAATCATGTTTTTTATGATTGTTTTCTGTTGTTCCTATGACCAAAAAATAATTATAATATGCTAATTTTATGAGGTCTATATTTTTTGCAACGCCTTTCACATATTCTGATAATGGTCAAATTTACCTTTTATAAAAGTAATGATAACTTTTGTTCTACCTGACATATCCGAAAAGACAAATACACAGTTTGAAGTCTGAAGCCTCCCCATTAACAAACTTGACCTATCCTTAGTTGCCGGCACATATCTGTGCTGCTTTGGGTATTAAGGGTTAAAAAAAAAAAAAAAAAAGTTTGGAGGCTTAGCTTGGTGTCTTTCATATACTGTACCCAAAACATTGTTTACTTTCACCCAACAAAAAATATATATTAAATAAAAACTAGACCTGTGCTTCATTCAAACGCCAAGGGAAAAGAAGCAGACTCCTCAGTGTGTTTTAGGAATATACATTTCTACTGATTCATGACAATTGTAAATCAGATTTGATCATCTTAGAATGACACAGAATATGATAAAATCAGACCTAACATTTTTTTTTCACATTTTTATTTTTGAAGATACATTGTGCTTCTGATTCTTGATGTTGATCATTGCTGAAACTGGCCCAGAGGCATTTCATTACACATGTGCACAACCACACGTTTGCATGCATTAAAACCGGCATCTCCTGTGTATTATTCAGGACACTGTGTCGGAAAATAACGTGGAGATGTACAGAGAGGACTGTGTGAAGGTTAGTGGAGGAAAACAGCACACATATTGGAAAAAAACGAGACTGAAAGAGAGAGCCGGTGAGGTGGAAGCTCTGCCTTACCTGGTTGCCATGGAAACAGTTTCTCTCCTCAACTCAGTGCTCGGCAAGTAACGAGGAGAAGCATGAATTTCTCCTTCTTATTTTCATGAGAAAAAAAAATGCAGGGCTGAGTGCAGGCCAGGTCAGATTAATATAGATATAACAAGCTTTCTTCACAGCTCTGCTCTCATGGTTTTCAGTGATGCATGAATTAGAGAGGCTTTACATCCACATCAGGTTCTATAATGCACTGGAAATTCTGTTAGTTGAGTTATAAAGTCTCACAGGGGTTTGAAATGAAATACACAGTGGCTATCAAATCATATTTTCTAGCTTTATAGCTGCAGGTTCACATCTGATCTTTTAGCTAGTGATGAAGATTACATAGATTATGGAGTCAGTTTGGGTCAATTTTTCCTTTGGGGTAGCACTTAAAGCTTCTCTGTAGGTGCAAACCCCTTATTTTGGAAACTAATAATCCACATTTATCTATTCAAAGCTTAAGGAAGCCTTTCCCTTTTTACGAGTGTATGATTTTGTGCTTTGATTTCCATTGTCTTAAATCTATTATAAAGAGAGAGAGAGAGAGAGAGAGAGAGAGAGAGAGAGAGAGAGAGAGATTTCATAAAATGACACCTGTTCACATATGAATCGAAATAAAATGTTCACTTCATATTTTTGCACAATGCACAAATTATCCAAATGTGGGAATTAATTGTATCACTTACATACAAATTAATTATACTTCAAGGCATTCCATAATTTTCACTTTTCTACTATTTGAAACTGCACACTACGTAGTGCACTATTCTCATAAGAATTTTTTTTACCATGAAATAGGTACCCTGGCAGTCGAATGGTATCTGTACCATGGTATATAATGCCATCGTACACTATGGTAAATGTGTCTGCCATGGTACATACTTTGGTACAAGGGTACATGTACTATTGGTACAGCAACAACTAAAGTGATAAAGACCTATGTGTCTCTAGGCATTTGGACTAGCTTTCTTTTTTTTATTTTTTATTAAATCCTTCCCGACAGTGTTGGACTGATGGTACTTCTATTTATTAACCTAATAAACAAGTGTAAGGATATATCTAATAATGGAACCTCCAAGGCACTCATGTAAGTCGCTCTGGATAAGACCGTCTGCCCAAGTCATAAATTGTGTAAATGTACGGTTGTGTGTGGATCAGATTGTCCCCCCCCCCCCCTCTCAATGGGAGCAACCAAAAGACTAACAACAATTGCTGTAGACACTGTAGTATTACCTACCATTGCACTCTATAAAATCCTATGTTGTCTACCATGGTAATGTTTGAAGTAATACAGTAATACTATTGATATGCATGTTGAATGCCCCCTCATTTTATCCTTAATTCTGCAAGAAATTTGCCTCATCATATGAAGCATTTTCAGCATATGAACGAACAAACCAAACTGAACTGAAAGCCAGATAAGGTGTGTGTATGTCTGAGAACCGTTCAAAACTTGTTTGCGCAGGAGGAAAGCAAATGTTTTAGCTTTTTTTGGGGGGAGGGGATTTTGTACAAGATTTAGTAAAGACATAGCACTATGGGTCCCAAGAATGTTAGCAAAGACATTAGCAAGAAGAACAAAGAGGCACTTTTAATTTCAATAAAAAATGAGCCAGTGCCAAGAGGAATCATAAATTAAGTTTAAGTGAAGTTTAATGTCTATTTATTCTCTTTTTTTACTTAATTTAAATGTTTTCTAAATGTTTTGTTTTATACACAGGCTTATGCAAAAGTTTAGGCACCACTTGATTAACAGAGTTTAGTGATTTTTAAATCTCTCTTTTTTAACAGAGGCTGTGTTACCATCTTTTCAATTAAAAAATCACCAAAATCTGTTATTCATCAAGGCGTGCCTAAACTATTGCATAAGACTATATATGAAAAAATATGAATATTCTGATGTGCACGTAATATTTTTGGGTGGCTGGAATGCATTATCTGCATTTACATTATTTTCTATGAAAAAATGCTTTTTGCTATACAAAAGTTTGTCTTAAGAACTCGCCTCCAGAACTGATTAAATTTGTCTGACTAGATACGGTACACTAACATACACATGTCCAAACAAATCATCTTAGATACCTGCTGAACTTTTGTACTCATTGTGGTACCCAATAATTCAAGTATTAAATAAATTATTGCTGTAGACAGTAATGTAGGGCATTGGTGGCTCAGTGGTAGGTTTCTTAACCATCTTGCGGAAGGCCCAGGTTTAATTCCCAGCGAACTGGAAGCAATGTCTAAGCCGGATAAAATGTTTGTGTCAGGAAGGGCATCCGGCATAAAAACCTTTGCCAAATTGTTGTGTGGTTGGTCCCCTATGGCGACCCCTTGATGGGAGTACCCTAAATACTAACCATTGCTGTAGACGTTGTAAACAGTGTAACCCCTGGATGCCCCAGTACTTAGGTTCCTACCATGGAATGTCTAAAGTACCACAGCAATTATAAGGTATATTATTGTATGTAGTTTTGTTTAACATAGCAAAATTTCTTATGGGATATGTAGATATGTCTAAGGACATTGTGGCAAATATTGAAAGTATTATAAAATCCTACAAAATTCATGCAATCTTTAATACACTTTGTCACTTGCATTGTCCCTTAACATGGAACTTAGAAGACCTAACACTCATGGAATCCTACAATGCACTACAGTATGCTATTGACCAAACAATCTAACCTAGGAATCATGAGCTTCCATCATATACAGTTAAGTTTGTAGAGAACAGGTACTATGGAGTAGGATGCCATTTTGACAGTTTGGTCACCAAAAATAGGTCACAGTTTAGGGGGGAATCAGTTGTAATTTCAGAAATACGTCTCATAGAATCTTAGCGACTAAGGAAGACAATTCTGAAGTGGCACAGTTTGTGTTGTAAACTGAAGCTACTCCACATCTCTCTCTATCGTTGTAATAGGGCCTCTTTTTGTTTTCTGAAGCAGTGACAGCGCAACCTAACTGCGCACAGAGACAAGAGAGAGAAGAAGAAGAAGGGGGAGGGGAGGGTCACGCGCGCTGATTTGATTTGACGGGCAAATCGGTTGGCGAATCATAAAGCTGACGCGAGTTCGAACGGACCAATTGGGACGCGGGATGGAAAAGCGCGCGCGCCGCGAGTTCTGGAACAGGGCGGGTTTAAATGCTGGACAAGCTCCGCCTACCGAGGCTAGGGGGTTAGGTTGCGCGAAGGTCTGCAGTTTCAGTTTGTTTTATTCACCATTTTGTGAAGCTGAAGGTAAAATATTAAAGTAAAATCCTTCAGTGCAGCAGAGCTTTTCATCCGCTTTATTTACTTTTGCGAGTCGGGGGGTAAACAACGGGGGCGTTGGTGGGTTTTTTCATGCGACGTTACACCGAGTCTGTCAATTAGTGAAGCTATTTTTTATTCTCTTTTTTTTAAACGAAAAAACACACAAAGCGTCCACAGTGTTCCTGCAGAAATGTCACGACCAGTGAGGTACGTTGGGTTTAAAATGTCCTCCGCGTGCGCTGCTGCATTGATCGCACGCGCGCGCTCAGGAGTTTCACGCACGTGCCAGCGTCTCTTTTGCTTTAATAACCTAATTTTAATGCTCATCGTTTTTAATTTGTGTGTGTGTATTTATTCCCGCGTTTAGCTCATCCCGTGCAGAATGCATGCTTGCAAATCTATAATGCATGCTTTGTTTCTTTTTTCTTTTTCACGTTTCCCCTCCTGATGTGCATGAATCATGCAGCAGTGTTGCAGACATTTATGTCTCAGAAATACAACCAGGTTCAGATTTTTTTCTCCCCGAGCAAGCACATCATGGCCTCCCATTCATAGCAGGATCGGAAAAAATCTATACACTGGGGAGATTATTTTGATCTTCCTTGTTACACCGTGCATAAAATAATCTAGTGTGTACCAATATATTTGAAAAAAAAAGTGTTCAACACGCGTTTAATTTAAAAAGAAAAAATGATGGGGGGGAAAAAGACGCTGCTGCGGCTCGCGCTCAATTAACATGACGGGGTGACGCAACAAAGGGGCGGGGCGTATTCAGGGACGACGCCCCCTCTGCGTTTTAATCTAAGTAAAAAAAAAAAACAGATTTGATATTTTTATAAAATTTTCCTATTTAAAGTGTCCTAATTAAAAGTTACAAGTGACTTAGATGTTGTAAGCATTATTTATTTATTTAATTTATTTGAAAAATGTATTGTTTAATTTTTTTTGTTTGTTTGGCAAAAAAGTAAAATCGCCTAAATTTTATTTTTTTGCTGGTGATCAGTGGTAAATGAAGCCATGTTGACCAAATAAATAGATATATATTAATAAGACATTAGCTTTAAAGATTTAATTTTCTGACTAAAATAAGATATTAAACACAATGTTCTTAAATTAAACAATTTTTGTTTAACCTTAATTTTTTTTGAAAATGTAATCATGCTAATAAATGACTTCCAAATCAATGAAGTCAGGTTATGCAGGTATCCTTAATTTTTTGTTACACCTTTAATACAAAGAAGGAGAAAATTTTAAGGGGGGAGGAAATCAAATCAATTAGACCACTAATGATGGGTCGTTCATGATCAATTCGTTCTTTTGGAACAAATCTTTAACGTGACTCAGAAGAACGAGTAGTCTCGGAGAGTGTTTTGTTCATTTTCAATTGCATGCGCAAATGCATTGCAAAGCCTCTTTATGTTATGTACAGGAAACAGAAATGAGTAGTTACCTTTAAGACGTTGGTCCGAATTGTTTGGTCGTTTGTCACATGACTCCCATAGATGCTATGAAGTGCAGTACACAGGAAACAGAATTGAATGGTTCTCCTCAATGAGTCTTCCAAGTCATTCGTTCTTTTGTCACTTGTCTCCCATAGACACTATGTAGTGCAATATATTCAAAAGAATGAACAACTCAGACTAGAAGTTATGAGAGGTGAGCGGCTCATTCTGTTTATAATGATATGTCATTAGCTGCATTGTAATATTTTCATTACTGGAACTATAGCCAAAATTTGTGTGTGGACATGTTTTGTGTCTGTTTATTGAAAATGTAACATTTTATTTCTGATTAAAAAAAATAAATAAAAGGAGCTAAATGACTCAAAAAAAGATTAATTCGTTTTGATGAACGAGATTCAAAGAACCACTCAAATGATTCAAACTTCCCATCACTAATGACTACAGCAGTTCTCCGCGTCTTGACTGTTAAGTTTAAAACCAGCAAAACTGACACAATGTAAAATCTATTTTAATAACGTCCAGTCAAATGAGATGTAGATTGACAATACAGGGAAAAATTATCCGTAGATGAATATAATTAGAATTAATTAATGAAATATTACGAATACACCCAGATGTAAAGTTCACAACTAATGTTTGGTATCTAATTTATCTTAAACTTGTACATAATATATCAGCTAGATAACAGGCTGTTACAGCCTGTATTATTATTATTGTAGCTATGTGCTCTATAATGCTTAAATCTATAATTGAAACTCGGATAACCAGATATTGAAACATATAATTGTTTGTTGGTGATTGAGGAAAAATCGATTCGGTTGGGAAAAACTGTTCTTTTATTTCCCACTGTTCTTTTGTTTCCCAACGACTCAAATTACGTTTTTTATCATTAGTTTTTATGTTCATAATGGAGACAGACCGGTTGATCGGCCAGAAGCGTTTTTTTTTCCTTGATTGCCCGATCAGGCTCAGATATATATCATCCTTACCCAGCTCAGAAGCTTCTGAGTGCGTTGCATTAATAATAATTAAAAAAAAATTGACCAGCCTTTTCTCCAGACTCTGAGTAAATTAGTCTTAAACCCACTCTTACACACGCTTACACCAGTATCAAAACACTGCGTGTTAGAAGCCCTGCATGCTTTGTATACATTTTTTTTAAATAAGTGAACTTAATGCTATAAGAAACAGGCTGCATTTAATTACTTATGTTCAATTCAGCTGTAAAACTGTAGAATGAGGCCAAGATATAAAGGTTGTTTAAAGGTTCAAGATGTTAAAATTGTAACAAAATGGGTGGGGAGAGGATGGAATATGAATCGGCATATTTACAAAATCTTGGTACAGTTAAACCTTGGATTGCGAGCATATTTATTCTGGAAATGTTCTTGTAATCCAAAGCACTCGTATATCAAAGCAATTCCATCAAGATGATCCACAACCTAAAAATATTAATATGAAATAATTAATACAAAATAATGAATTTAAAAATAAAACAAATTAACCTGCAATTTACCTTTGAAAAGAATCATTGCTGGTGTGAGGGAGACGAAGAAGAGGAAAAGGGTTATTGTGTAGGACTACTCTTACCATCACTAACCAGATTACTGCTCACTTGACAGTGTGTCTGTGTAGGCTTATTGGAATCTTTTTTCCTTTTTGTGCGACTTTAACAAGGGCCCTATCTAATGACACTTGATTTTGCCTCCATTTGAGGATTTTGTGGAAATGTGCGATTGTCGTTAAACGTTTTCATCTCCCGCACTGATACAACCTTATTAACCTCTTTCTTCACTAGAGCCGTTGTTCTTAAATAACTTTATTGCAACAGTCACTGCACTTGGACACAAAATAAAATAAAAAAAACTCTATGCTCACATACGGTTATGATGTTATTATATGATATTAGAACTGAAAAAGCAGTACTAGTGCCCAAACCTGAAAAAAAGGGCACCACAAAAATGGTGGAAAACATTTAATTGATGTTTTTTTTTATTTTATTTTATTTTTTGAAAACATTCTAGCTAACCCAACTGCAAAACCTTTACAGCAAAGTAGTTGGTATTTTTGGAATGCTACAAAACAGCTTAAAATGTAAGAAATGATTTTGCAGACAATATTTGCCTAATCTGGCAAAATACGACACCAGTAAGACTTGCTAATTAATAGTCTAGCTTACATTACAGGCTAGTCCGTTGTTTACTATCTAAATTACAGGTATTTATGTAAGTTATTTAGCTAGCTGACAGTAGATAACGGCTTCAATTAACTCCTGAGCTAACCAGTAGAGTACATACTGGTTAGCTCAGGGTTAGCCCCAAAAAATTCCTGTGCATAAATTAATCTATTATTATTTATTTACAAGTTATACATATTTCAATAGCATATGTTTCATAATGGTATCAGTTTCTGTTTCAGTAAATATTCAATATTTAATTTCTGCAATGTGAGATATCTACAGCAGCAGCACATGTATGAAAGGTGCTTATGTTACCATAGTAACGCATGGAGAAAGTGATGTCTGCGCTGGTGACTTAGCAGGGTGTTCCAAATGGTTTTGTCGAGGGAAGTTTCCTTCACTGACATTCCCTGCAAACAGAGCAGAGAGTAAGGAGCACCCTGCGACGTACACTTGGAAATGGTATACAGATGCATTGTTTTGCACAGTGAACAGGCTGCTCTAAACAAAACAACAACAAAAAAAAACGCGCACACGCACACAACTATTGTGTATAGTGCTATTTATTTTCGGATCCAGCTTGTTTTTTTTTTTTACATTTTTCTATTTAAGTCATGTTTGTATAGTTGGGTAAAATGAAATAAAATTCAGTTAGTCATATTCCCGAGGTTGTGTAAAAAAAATTATGTGTGTATGTATATAAACTTGGGTTAGGTAGAGAGTTCTTCATATTTACTTGCATGTCTTTCTGTCTTGCATGTCTTTCTGTAAACATGTATTTGGGCTTCATCCTGAAATAATATCCCTGATTACATTAAAGCTGATCAGATCAAACTCGTTTCCATCAACGGTGTGTACTTATGCTAGTGGTTAATGTTTGAATTGTGTCTCTGTGCTGTCTGGATCATCCAAGGTTTTTTTTTTTTTTTTTTTTTGCTTGTTTGTTTTTTGGGGTGACTGTGGAAACAATATTTTAATATTATTGTGCTTTTTCTACAGGAACAGAAAGGTGGTGAATTATTCACAGTTTAATGAATCTGATGATGCAGGTAATTTTAATTCACTTCACACTAATTCACCCTTTATTTATTTTTAAATTAATTTTAGCATGTCAATAAAAACTGATTCCTTACTCTGTAAATGAATACTTATCTAGAAAATTTGTTTTTGATACTTTGATACAGCTTTAAAGAAATATTAAAATCTTCTTTTTGACCTTGTTAACTTCTATCCTTGTGCCTGATTCATCTGTAATCATCACTACATCACTGATACATTTCTAGATCTAATTTGAGTACACTGCAATAGCTTGGTGGGTGGCACAAAAAAAATAGTAGAAACAATTTTCATTTGTTTCACCTTAATTGTGGATGGACATTTAAATCATTCAAGAATCGTTAACACCCCCCCCCCCCCCAAAAAAAACACTAACCAGAACGTTTGAATCAAGTACCAGCAAAAGCATGGTGCATTTACATGTGCTAAAAGTAAAACATTAGCGTTATTCAGTCAGGAAAGAGGCACAAGTTAGGGTGATTCACCTGAAAGAGGCCCTGAATATTCTGTAATAACTCGTATGCTGAAGCAATCTGAACCAGAAAAAATATGCTACATACCTTGACGTATGTGTAATCGGTGCATCACATGTGATGCTGGAAGGGATCTGTTTTCGGCCAGACACATTTCAACACGTTGCTCCATCTATCTGAACATAACAGCAATTTTCCACAGTGCAGGGCTTGTTCCAATAGCCTTTTCCTTTATACTGAGGGGCACATTGTATGTTGGTTCATTCAGTCTGCTTTGTCCTAGCAGGAGTTTACAGAATATTTGGGGCCTCTTTCAAATCACTCTGCATAACTTTGTACTGATAAGTTCTGTTGTACCTCAGCGGAGCTAACAACAGCTAATGAGAGCTGCATGCAGATAAATACATAACCAGGTGTTTAATTAAAGTTATGTATCTTTTAAGGTAACGTTCCAAAACAGTAGTTCTCCTGGGTAAGTGTAGCACTGACAGTTCTCTTATTCAGCCTAATGAAAAAAAAATTAGTGTATGCCAAGATATCTTGCAGGGGGCATCATGTGACTTCACAATGCATTTGTAATTCCTGTTTTTGGAATTCAAAAGTCGGTTCTGGTAACAAAGCATACATGTAACAGCTAGAAAGTTTTCGAATGCCACAGGACTCCTGTCTTGAGGAACAAAAAGACAGAAATTTGTTTAAAATATAACTTTAAAAGCCAGAAAAGATACAGACACCAGTTAGTATTTGGAAAGGGCAAATGAGGAGGTTGGGGTTATGCTTAATTATTTACAAGTTATGAGTTTTGCTAAAATGAAGAATTGGTCATGTTGTGTAACAAAACTGTTGTTTTAAAGGTAAGTTTTATTTGAATTCACATCCTTAACGACCACTTTGAAAATAAAATTTGTTCTGTTTCTAATAATTTAAATATTCAAACTTTCCATTATTTTTGTTACGTTTCTAGATGAGTATGAGCAAGACACAGAAAAGCCGAAGAAGATTCGCGCAGCGCCGCGTGAAATCAAGCACAAGAAGTCCAAAAACTCTCAGGAGGAAAGGTGGGGCTTTTTATATGGAAGTCTAGAAGTACTTGTCGTCCTGAGTCAACAGATATTTAAAAGCAGTAAGAAATAAAATTATGTTGTGCTGTTATTGACAATCACTGACAGGGTGCTGCAATGATGTGGACTTGCTGATTACCACCTGGAAAGTGTTTTTATTTACTAAATTTATTAGTAAATATAGAACGACTGAATAAGCTGATTGGATGAGAGGCATGGGACATGCATCATCATGCCTCACTCTGCGTCACAGGTGTTCTACAATAATTAATTACATTGTCGGTTGCAACATAAAAGTAAAAGTAGGTCTGCAGTACTGCAGAGAGAGTATCTGACTGACAAACCTTATATTCACAACTAGACATAAGCACTTTCAGCAAGAATATATCTGATAACATTGTCATCTTAAACACACGTTGTCTACTTATTAGTTTAAGTCGTTCCGAATCACCTCTGTGCCCAAGTCGATTTATGCCCAATTATAAATTTATATTTATATTTTATAAATTTATATTTATATTTTATATTTATATAAATAAATTATAAATTTATGCCCAAGTCGACCCACAAAGCAAATTAGCTTCTAACACAAGGCTGAATCCCAAATCCCTCTCTAACACACGGGATTGTACACCTTACATAACATTCTATCTCTCTATCAATCACAAGCAAGCAGAGAAATCTGCAAGCAATCATTGCAAACCAAAAAAAATCTGTTCTGCCTTGAATTCTGTCTCTTTGTAGCTTTAAACACTTTTTTGAAGATGCTGGGGCTAATTAGATTTCAAAATTACTAATTTTTTCCCCCTCTTTCTCTCCCAGCGAGGACTCCGATGAGAAACTCTCCAAACCTAAAAATGATTCAGCAGGTAAGCGAAACCGTCAAACCTGTGATTGTCATATTTTAACACTCTTAACTTAATTTTTTTTTTTTCTCTCTCTCTCTCTCTCTCTCTCTCTCTCTCTCTCTCTCTCTCCTCAGATGATTTCGGTAGCGACGAAGACAACGACTTTGGGGAGGAAGAGGAGGAGGATGAAGATGGTGGAAGTGATTACGATGCCAAAAAAGGGAAGAAGGGGAAGAAGGGTGGAAAAGTTGAGAAGTCTAGTAGAAGGTCACTGAAGAGGAAAAGGGATTCCGGTTGGTGCCATTACCTTTTCTTCTGGTGTTGCATTTAGTTTGGTTCAGTTTGTTACAGACAAGTTGTTTAGTAGTGCTTCTAAAAGGGGTGTGTGTTCCTATGGACAGATGAGAGTGACGAGGATAAGGAGGTGAGCCGGAAGCCCAGGCAGGTGAGACAAGCTGCCTCCAAGGCTGCATCCAAACAGAGAGAGATCCTGCTCGGGGACAGAGGGAGTGAGGATGAGGATAAAGATGAAGACGA
Organism: Clarias macrocephalus; assembly: GCA_011419295.1. Classification (NCBI taxonomy): domain Eukaryota; kingdom Metazoa; phylum Chordata; class Actinopteri; order Siluriformes; family Clariidae; genus Clarias; species Clarias macrocephalus. The sequence continues at coordinate 100,710 of JAAGKR010000882.1, read as the reverse complement.
GCATGCCTACATAGATCGTGAGTGCACTTGATTTTCTTGATGTAAAATACAGAGACCAGCACGAAATCCTACTTTTTTCTCATCACAAGGCTAACACAGGTGTGTAAAATGGGAAACGGGGGGGGGGGATGGGACAGTTTCCCGAGACGCAGATGGACACCCTGTCAGAGTGCTGACCAATCAGGATCCAGCAGATCACGTGCTCCTGTCTAGGGGGACATCTAGTAGAACATTCTCTCAAAATATCACCTCTCCAACTTTTTTTTTTCCATCTACCTTTGTATGTGTCTCTGTTTCTCGCCCTGTCTCTGTTTTTCAGTCTGCCTGTTTGTTGTTGTTGTTTTTTCTCTTCCCCCCCCCCCCCCCCATCCTTTTTATTTTTTTCTGTCTGTCACATTTCTTCATCTTTATTCTTCTATACTGTGTATATTTCTCTTTTCTTATTTGTTTTTCTTTTTTGTCCGGTCTGCATTTATTCTTTGTTTCTCATCTTCTTTCTATATTTTTTGTCTCCCTTTTTCCTTCTTTTTTTTTCCTCGTTCTTCCTGTTTATTATTCTTTCCTTCTAATTTTTTGTGCAGTTCTTCTTGTCTGTTTCTCTTCTTTTTTCTGTCTGTCTACTCCTTCTCCCTCCTCTTCTTTCTGTCCCATGTTTTTTTCTGTTCTTCCTTTTCCTGTCGGTGTCTCTCCTTTCTCTGTGTATTTCTGTCTCCATGACAAAGATGTTGAACGGAGCCTGAGTGTATTATTGGGAGTTATTTTCTGCTCTTGAAGTCTTAAAATTTTTTGTTTTATCTAAGCTCGTCCGTATTATATTGTCTTAATCATGTTGTTTAGTCCTAACCCTGCATCTCTGCTCATGTTATAGAAGAGTCTGGGAGCGACGAGGACTTCATGGTGGACGACGATGACGATAGTGATTATGGCCATTCCAAAAAGAAGGGCAAGAAAGTGAGCCAGAGAGGACGCAAGGTGGAAAAGAAGGAGAAGAAATCCCCTAAACCCAGACTAAAGGCCACAGGTATAGAGCATATTTCTCCTCGCACTGGGGGTTACTTCTGTTCAGATCTGTTGCTTCTGAGGACTGTAGTTTGGATAGAAAAACTGAGAGTGAACAAGCAAGGGGTGGAGAGATGGATAGATAGCTGAGAGTGATTGAAGGAGTAGTATTTATCAAGTGAGTGACTAAGGGACAAAGAGAGTTGGACAGAAACAGACAGAGGCTTTTAGATGCAGTGAGGTAAGAGACTGAGGGGTGGCGACGAGGACAGACTCATTGTGTGACTCAAATTGTGAGAAAGAGAGACGCGCACTGGGACTCTGGGAGCGCCTCAGTCTAACTCCTGTGTGTCTGTCTCACAGTCACCCCGAGCCCCATGAAGGGAAAGGGCAAAGGTCGCCCAAGTGCAGCCAAGGCCCTGGAGAAATCCTCGCCTAAAGAGGAGGAGGACCCAGAGAGCCTGCCTGAGGATGAGGAGGAGGATGAGGTGGAAAAGAAAAGCTCACCACCGCCACCCGCAAAGAAGAAGAAAAACACCCCTGATGAGGAGGAAGATGAGGAAGAAGAGGACGGTTCAGAAGAAGACGCGGCATCTGGGGAAGATTAGCTGCCACTCTTCTTGTTCGTGCTCTCTTCATCCTTTTTCAATTTTACTTTGGAATTTTTTTTTATTATTGATTTTCTGTGATGACCTGGCTTTTTTTTTTTTTTTTTTTTTTTTTTAACCTTTATTTTCTATACCACAAAACCACGTTGTCCCGGGGTGCATCAGACCTTACGCGCACGCATGTGTGTATATGTGTGTGAGAGAGGTCTTTTATTTATAGGTAAGAACTATAAGGAAAGCCCGACGCTCCTCCACTGCTAACAGGCTGCTGCTCTGTCGGTTCTTTTTCAGTTCTGCTCTCATCTCCACGTAGTTCCTGGTGTTTCCCAACATCGGTCCTTGTGTTTTTCCTGCTCTAACACGCTCACCTTGACTTTTTCCAGCTCTTTCATGTGGTAGAAACACACACCTACACGTATTTTAGCGATTTGTAAATCTGGAATGATTGACAATTGCATAACCGATGCCTTTTGGAAGCCCCGTCTCTTCTCCACAGCTCATATTAGTGATCTTTCAGCTGGTGCTTGATCTTCTCGCTTGAAAGATGCACTGATGCTTTCTGTCATGGTGAATGGAGAATGTTACGAGTTCATTAATGTGAAATAAATTCGATCTGTGTGTGTTTGACTTGGACAACATTACATAGTGAAATATCAGGTACGTTTACAGACTAATGATGCCTTTTTTTTTTCTTTTTTTTTTTTGACCATATTCAGTTGAAAAATAAAATGTGTGGGTGTGTGTTCGCACAAGTATTTATAGGAAAGACCCCCAAACACTGAAGTCATGATCGTAAATTAGCGCTAGGGTTGCCAGCTTATTGTTGGAGCCTAATTAATAGGGTTGCCAGATCAAAGAATTCCCACCAATTGGTTATACCCTGAATAAATAATAAAAATGTGTCAAATATGCTAACACACATTGTATACTATTAAGAGGTTTAATTTTGAGAGGAGTAATAGAAATATGGTAAGACTTTACAAAATAATAAATTGTTGCACGGCCTTTTCCTTAAAAATCATTTAAACTGTGAGTAAAGTCTAAAACACTGCTTTACGTCCGATCTGAGCCGTTTTCACATGATGAGCCGGTCCAGCTTACCGTCCCTGTGGCGCATGTAATCGTGAGGGAGCATGTTTCCTTTATAAAATGCAGTAGAAACAATAAAATTTAAAGCCGTGGAGTGTTTGAGCAGGAAATCGGTGAAGTAGACGGCTGTAACAGAGCCAGGATCTTTGAAATTTCCCTTTTATCATATTTTTTGGTCACAAGTGTTTTTCATTGATGACAAAATCCTGGCAGCATCCTGGCATCAGTGTAGAACCTTGATGCCGTGCAGCATGTTTCATTTTCTTTATAAAAAACAAAACGCAAAAAAATATGTACGTCAGTGGAGTTCTTAAATTTTGTCCATGTTTTTTTTTTGTTTTTTTTCCCACTAATATTTTGTAATTAGTCTTTTAAACTAGGTGTGCACGTCAACCCCACCCTGCCACTTTTTTTTTTCTCTCTCAAAGCAACATCATTGAGAAATCTTCATTTCCTAAAAGACATACGTTGAGTTGTTTTAACCTAGTGCCATGTGCAGGACTTTTGATTTTATTAAACCATCTTCAGATGTCTCATTTCAAATGAAGATGACGAAACAGCAGGCACGGCATCTGCGCTTGCTTGTGTTAAGTCCATGTGACGTTTCTTGGTTTTCAGAGCTTCATTTGTCTGTTTTTTTCTTTAGTTTTTATCCACTACGTCATCTCGTAGCGCAATCAGTTCTGCGGTTTTAATGTATGTTTCATAGTGTTCAAGTTTGTGTTTTGTGTGTGTGAGAGAGAAGTGAATTCTAAAGCAGTGTAATGGTATAGGACGTTTTAAACAATTTGTTCCCACTTTGTTCTTTTTGATGATTTTGAGCTCATGTAAGGGTTTTTTTTTTTTTTAAGCTACACCGTCATCTTTATAGGACAGAGATGTAAATGCTTTAATGCTCTGGAAATTTTCCATTTTCCGACTCAAGCAGTTTGAAGGTTCTTTTATTTTGTTGCATCCTAAACCTTTCAAAGTGAGATCAAGACGTTTATCTTGTAGCCCTGAGCACTGAAACGTCAAGCAACTTTTCAACTTTTTCAAAGGTGAATTTATCTAAACCAGTCCTGTTCCCGTTCAAGCTTCAGTGCTTTAACATGATGGACTATGATCATTACTTCATCTGTACTTCATTCATGTGCATGAACTCCTTACGAGGCTTAATACAACACGGTTCTGTCATTTTTGTGCCAGGTATCACTGGGTATCTCCCGTACAGTACCTACCCTAACGCCCACCGGCTTCCCAACAAGTGTATCGTCTCAGATTGTTTTTCAACCTTCAAATCCCTTCGCAAAGGATTTTTTTTTTGTCTATTTGAGTTTTCTGTAATTCTCCTCAGAATTTTTGTAATTTGTTTGCTTTTTGTTTTTTAAGAAAAGAAATAAAATGTATCTTGATTTTAAAATGCGTCCTTTTGTTAAATCAGCATTATTTTTGTGAAAATCACTTGTTCTCTTATTAAAAGGAAAAAAAATACTTATTTCAGAAGTTAATAAATCTAGCTCTGAGATGTAGAGTTTTCTTTTGAAGGCCCATTTAAGGTTTATTAGTGCCTAAAAAAAATAACTAAAAGCACTAACATCAGGGTTCTGTCTGAAACCTGAGAAATCCTTAATGGTCCTCATTTTCATGTTCATCTACGACCACGAGATGTCACTCTTTCCCAAACCCCACAAAAATTCAGTGCGCCAATGTCTTCAAGATTAGATTTTCAAACCGGCTGCTATGAATTAAAGTGAGCCTTTTTGACACATTAAACCCGTCTTGAAATTTTCTTGAAAGTGTGTGATGTAGAGTTATTGCGACGGTTAAACATTGCATGTCCAGGTTTAACTTCCTCGAACATTAACCATAAGGAAGTGCTTTTTGTTTTTATGGATCACTTGTTTAGAATGGCATTTGACACAGGATCTGGATGAGGGGGAAGGAACAATACAGATGTTTTTTTTTGTTTGTTTTTGTTTAGTTTTTTTTTTTTGCCCAATTTTACATGGGTACAAAAGTCAACTTTATAGAGCAGTTTTGTAAACACTGACAAAAAGTGCTAGACTGAACCAATTGACTATAAGGAGCTTGGATATCGCATGTAAGGAGGGAATTTTATTCCTCTCCCACTACAGTAACCTTCCCTTGTTCAGAACTATTTAAAACTGACTATATACTAAACAAAACAATGTAACTCCAAGTCAATCACACTTCTGTGAAAGCAAACTGCCCACTTAGGAAGCAACACTGATTGACAATAAATTTCACATGCTGTTGTGCAAATGGAAGAGGCAACAGGTGGAAATTATAGGCAATTAGCAAGACACCCACAATAAAGGAGTGGTTCTGCAGGTGGTGACCACTTCTCAGTTCCTGTGCTGATGTTTTGGTTACTTTTGAATGCTGGTGGTGCTTTCACTCTATTGGTAGCATGAGACTACCTTGTAGACTGTGAGCATTGTCTACAACCCACACAAGTGGCTCAGGTAGTCCAGCTCTTCCAGGATGGCACATCAATGTGAGCTGTGGCAAGAAGTTTTGCTGTGTCTGTCGGCGTAATGTCCGGAGCATGGAGGCGCTGCCAGGAGACAGGCCAGTACATCAGGAGATGTGGAGGAGGCAGTAGGAGGGCACCAACCCAGCAGCAGGACTGCTACCTCTGCCTTTGTGCAAGGAAGAACAGGAGGAGTACTGCCAGAGCCCTGCAAAATGACCTTCAGCAGGCCACAAATGTGCATGTGTCTGTTCAAACGGTTAGAAACTCAATGAGGGTGGTATGAGTCTCCTGTGGGCCCGACGTCCACAGGTGGTGGCTGTGCTTACAGCCCAACACCATTCAGGACGTTTGGCAATTGCCCTGTGCTCTTCACGCATGAAAGGACTGGCCCGCCCTTTCCCCAGACCTGAAACCAACTGAGCACATCTGGGACATCATGTTTCACTACATCCACCAACGCCACGTTGCACCACAGGTGGATGCTTTAGTCCAGGTCTGGGAGGAGATCCCTCAGGAGACCATAAGCCACCTCATCAGGAGCATGTCCAGGTGTTGTAGGGAGGTCATACAACTTGGGGAGTTTTTCCTTGCCACCGTCGCCCTCGGCTTGCTCATCAGGGACAATCTTATCATTCTGATTCACACACATTCACATTTCATACAAACTTCCATCTACACCTAGGCATTTGGCAGACACCCTTATCCAGAGCTCAAGGGCCCAACAGTGGTAACTTGGTGGTTGTGAGGTTTGAACCTGGGATCTTCTTCTGAACCGTAGTCCAATGCCTTAACCACTGAGCTACCCCTGCCCTAAAGAAGAACTTCATGCCATGTCCACATGTTTGGGCATTAAAGGAGTTCCTGGGAGGCCAGCATTTCAGATGTAATCAGTCTGATCATGGCTCTGGTGTACTGAGAACACTTTTTTACCTTGATTGTATGCAAGCATTAGTGAAGCACTGGGATAAGTAGATTGGTGTAGATTAAATTACATTAGATTCAACTTTGTCACTGCACATGTAGGTACAAGGCAACGGAATACAGTTAGCATCTATAATTTGAATAATTTGTCTATATAAACAGTATATAGTGAGGGAGATAAATACAATGATTGCAAATAAGTGAATGATTATGGGTGCTGCAATAAGGAAGGTATTTTATACCATAATAAAGAATTTGCATATATAACCAGTATACAGGGGATTAGATACAGAAAAAAGGTAGTTTGACTTGAATGCCCCTTGTCGTTCCAGTTAACGCAGAGGAATTTCTTTTCACATTTTATCAAATAGAAAGCAAGTAATTGAGATGAGATTTTTCCTCTCTCTTCTGTCCAGAAAATGTTGGAAATCCTACTACCTTTGACAAAGCATGATGCAGGAGACTGCATAATAAGCATCTTACAGAAACCTTCACTACTACAGGTCTCTGAAAAATCTGCTGCTATAGAAATGATAATGAAGCAGAACAAATATTCATTTGCAATAATAACGTGATTGGCAGCTGCATTACTTTTTTGTTATTCAAAAATGGCACACCTGGCCAATCAGAATTGAAAATATGTCATTTCTATATTTAAGTTCTATAGTTGAAGACAAGAACGTTACACGTTTCTTAATCTATAAGATCAAATGGTTCATGCAGAAATGACTTCCTCCTTAAGAGTGGTGACGGATTCTGTTCCAATTCTATCTGTTTTAAATGTTCTGGAAATACAATCCCTATTGGTCCTGACATTTTGGCCTGCCAGTATGAAAATGGAATGAATAGAAGTATTTTAAGTGATTGTCTTGGTTTTTTGTTCCTCTCTCTCTCTCTCTCTCTCTCACTGACTCACATTTATTTTTTTTAAATGTCCACTTCCTTGTGAAATCCAACACTTCTGAGTCATCAAGAAATAAACCAACTGTGAAACTATGCGGCAAAATGATAATAGCTCTGGTGTTCTGTAACTTTATGCAAATTCAGTTCCCTTACACAGATCATGTGTCTTCTAGAGTCTTGAACTCTAGTTGTCTCTAGCACTTTTTAGAATAAAAAAAGATGATAAAAAAAGCACATCTCACCCTCTGCTTTGTTTCACTATACATTTTGTCTCTTACTAAATTGCATAAATATTTCAGCGATGAGAATCAGCAGATACAAAGAAAGAGTTAATATTACACAAAGATACAAAACGCATATTTTAAATGATGACCAAAACTACTTGGCCCTAAATGAAAAAGGAACTGTCTCCTAAACCTAATAACTGGTTGTGCCACCCTTGGCAGCAATAATTGCAATCAAGCATTTGTGATAACTAGCTATAAGGCTTTCAAATCGATGTGGTCCAATCTTCTACATAGAGTAGTTTTAATTCAGAGGGTTTTTTTAGGGACATTGGAGGGTTTTCAAGCATGAAGGCCTGTTAAAGGTCATGCCACAGCATCTCCTGTGTGTGTGTGTGTGTGTGTGTGTGTGTGTGTGTGTGTGTGTGTGTGTGTGTGTGTGTGTGTGTGTGTGTGTGTGTGTGTGTGTGTGTGTGTGTGTGTGTGTGTGTGTGTGTTTCGGATCATTATTCTGCTGCATATCCCTAGGGTGCTTGAGATCACAAACTGATGGCTAGACAACCTCCTTAAGAATTTTCAGGTACAGTGTAGAATTCATGGTTCAATCAATTATGGCAAGTTTTCCAGGTCCTGAATGCACAGACCTTCACACTATCACCACCATGTTTGACTGTTGGTATGATGGTATTAACCCACAGTCCAAAGATATGCAGATTAGACTTATTGGTGTTCCTAAATTGCCTGTAGTGTGTGAATGTGCATGTGAATGTTGATCGGACATCCTACAATGGTTGTATACATGGAAATAAGTACGATGGCGCCATTGGCCTCCAAGGTCTTTGGATATATATACAGTATATATATACAGTATGTGTGTGTGTGTGTACTATATATATAACAGTGAGTATATTTTTCCACTGCATCTCTATTATATATATATATTTTTTTGTTACACTACTGGTGACCCAGAGATTTCCTCTCCCACAAAGCAATTGTTTTATATACTTTAGACACTGACTTTTGATGAATCTTCTATGCAGGTCATATTTTGTCAGCAGCAGTGCAGAGGAGGACATACTCTTGTGTCAGTCCAGACTCTCTTGCAGGAGATTTTGGAAACTGGTCTGGAAGTGCTTTGATATCTTCTTATAGCCTTCCTTTGCTTTGTAAGTATCAATTACCTTAGACAGCTGCTTGGAGGAGCCCATTATGGTTAAGATTTATTATAAAGGTTGAAGATTTAGAGAATGTATTCCACTCTGGAATTGTCTTACCAGTTTTTCCTGGAGTTATCTCCTGATCCCAGAGTGAAGTGAATTTTCAAGTTGCGTTCTGTGACTTTTATGAATTAAAAGGTATCTTTGTGTTAATATTTGGTGATTTTATTTATTTATTTATTTTTCTTTCAAGTCAAACTGGGACTTGTGATAAACTTTCTGGTGAAGGAATGGATGCGTAAAAGTTTTTGTGCCGTTAGTTCCAATGAGGCCAGCATTTCAGGCATCAAGGAATCAAGTTGAGAAAACTTTCTACTTTGATGGTATCCAAGCGCTAGTGAAACACTGGGATAAGTGTATTAGTGTAGCAGGGGATTATATAGAGAAATAAAGGGATTTTTTACTCGCAGTACTGAGTTCTGTTATTCTGCATGATCAAAAGTCCTGCTTAATTTGAACAGCATTTATCAGCACATATAAATAATTTGGCCAGGGTGCGCAAACCTTTGCACACAACTGTATCTTTTTTCCCTAGAATAGAATCTTTTAGTTTGTTCAGGATTAGTCAGTGTAAAGAGTCCAAGTCAGCACTAAAAAAGCTGAACTTCAGGTTCCGCATTTGTTGTGTTCTGGTTTGTTTGTTTTTTTTCCATCATCAGCTTTACAGACTTCCTTATTAGACTCCTCCTTTAAGCAGGGTTGATTCTTCAGTTGAAAGTCCATGGCACAGTGTGACACACTGTGCTTGAGAGTGGAGGACTGAAGATATGGATCCTCATCAAAAACAGAACCTGGATGTATGTATTGTGTATTTCTCTTCAACTTTTACCTAGACAATGATTTTTTGGGGGTAAATCTAGTTGACTAAACGCTATTGTTTAAAGGCTTTAAATTTAATAAATAGGATTTCTAGAAAGAGATTTACAGTAATTTAACATACCATGTTTTTTTTTCTACGCTCAGAGCATCACGTAATATCTTTAAAATGTTGCATAACATATAATTTTTGCATTATATATATTTTAAATAAATGAATGAACTTTTCATATTTGAAGTGAGATGCATTTTTAAGTTATAGAAAATTACTGGATAGCTTTTAACATAATTTCTGTATGAAAAAAGTTCAATTTAGTAGTAACTTTGTTACTATTTAATAATATACTGGCTGAATAATAAATGTCTGGCTGAATAAATTATTATAAATCTGTTTCATGCACAAATAAAATAAAACACAGGTTTATCATCTATATATTCTATATATGTTCTATATTTTAAAGTAATATAAAAATCTAAATAATTAATATTAAAATTAAATGTAAAATTTGTACGTAAAATAAAAAAAGGAAAAATTTTTACCTTGATTTTCATTCCTTTCTCCATTGTAAAGCAATGCTGAACGTATCTAAAATATGTAATAATTCCTGGGATGGTCTTGCTGAGAGCCAGTTTCATCATGGTGCTTGATGGGTTTTGCAAATGCACTTGACAATACTTTTCTTGCAAGAACTATTTCAGAAAGGCTGACCTCCGTGTCTTAAAATAACCACTGACTGTTGTTGTTGTTACATATTTATCTAATTTCATAAGTGTTTTTCATAGTTTTGAAATCCCCAATATTGTTGTAGAATGTATAAGATACAGAAATTTTCTTTGAGCGGCAGTATCATATGTATATTAAAAGCTTACTACTTATTTGAACATATGTGATTTGAACATGATTTTCCCATTTTTACAAACAAATGAAAAAGTCGCGGACAAATCTGATAAGAATCTGCTCTTTCTTCGGTTCATGAAACATCTCTTTATCCCACATCTTTATTGCCGCAAATGTTTGGCCACAGTACACAATAACACGCAATAAAACTCAGCTGTATGTTTCACATGCCACACGATTTCCAAACCTTCCTAGTCATATTTGTATCCATCAGTGTGATGCAATTCAGCTTGTTTAAATAGCAAAGTGCAAGAAAGCAAATAAGAAGTGTTTGATGGAACGTCTGTTAGCCTGGGAGGGATCCAGAATCACGAGCTTCCCTCCATTAAGTGATCAATTTCCTTCAAAGCATCTTTTCTGTCTATGGTTTTGGGCAGGAAACTCTGACCTTTATTAAACCTTAGAAGCCTATAACTGTTTTTATTCCCTATTAGAGAAATACATTTGTGATACATATAGTAGGTAATTTTTTTTCAATTTTTTCAACAATTTTTACAATCATGATGTAAAAAGACATGATGTCTTCAGTGTCAGTGCTTCTCTTTGCCTTTCTTGCCTCTCTTTTTTTTCGCTCATGTAGTTACATTTTAAAAAGGGAAAAACATCTTGTGTTACCAAGAAACAGCAAACTCCTTTGTCCCAAAAACAAGCAATGCACTGACACTCAGACCTTCCTTCTGTCATTTTACTCTATTTCATGGTACTGTATAAGATTTCTAGCTATTTATCTATATGACAGTTCACGCCAAAACTGAACAACACTCCAGCCTCTTTTATAAAACTGTGCAGTAAGGTATATGTGACAAATAAAGGCTTACCTTACCTTAAAATAAAGGTAAATAAAAAAAATCTCTTCCTTTTAAGCTTAAAGACGAAAATCTAAAAAGAAGGAAACGCTACTAGTCATATTTTTCATGCATGGATTTTATAATTAAATGAATTGCTGCAGTCTGTTTCATTCCCACAAGTCTGTGTGTATACACTATACACACTTTTGAAACCTGCCCCAAGAACATTTGGTGTATGTTTGAACAGTAGCATGACTTGAGTTGACTAAATGGGTGGTGGTGCATCATTGGTGTTGCGCAGTACTCAGCTTCCTGCACGTATGCTTCAGAGATCCTCCACTCCTTCTTGAAAGCATGTCAAATTTACACCACAAATAGACCACGTAGTGACGCCAGCTAGTTTTCGACACAGAGAATTCTGTGAATTTCACAAGTATTTTTTACACAATAAGGAGGGAACAGTAATTATGCTGAGACAGCAAATTGAATTAGCAGTAAGTGTTACTGTTGAGGACTGAGGGACTGAATGGACTTTCTATCTATTTAGCTATTAAAGGCTCTTATCTATCCATACAGTGGCCATGGATGCTTGAAAGATTCTTCAGTTGTTGTTATGGATTACTTCTAAACAGGTAAACTGATTGGACCAGAAGCATTCCATGAGTGGTGATAATGGGGAGTAACAGTACTGGGATGTAAGAACTATATGTATCAATCTGCATCCAAGGTATACTATAGTTGTTAATTACACTAACTGTCAGTTGCAGCATGTGTAAAAGTAGGTCTTTATGGTCCACAGTATTGAGGGGAGAGCAGCCAAAACCCACATTCAAAACCAGTCACAGAAACGCTTTCAGCAAGAAAACACATCTGATAATGTTATGTCATCTTACACACTGTCTTCTAAATCATTTCGAGTCGCCTGTGAACCGTCCGTTTGTTCACAGCTATCAGGAGCTACAAAGCTACGAAGCGTTTAACACAAGGCTGAATCCCAAATCCCTCTCTAACCCCTGTTCAATGGCACTACTTGGTGTGTGGAACAAGGGAGATTGTACAGTCTGCAATCTTATTCATTATTTATTATATTTATTATATGCACAGTTTTGTAAAAAAAATAAAAATAAATAATAATAATAATAATAAAGTAGTTATAAAATAATAAAATATAATATCTATGGATATTAATGTCACATATGTTTTAGCATCAGTTTCAGTGTCAGAGAGAAAATAGATATCCAGCCATTTCTACTATTTGTGTGGTACAGCTACCAGAGTCAGTAAGTGATTAAAACATTCTGCATTATTGTCACACACTAGTGGTATCTTTGTATATAAAGTACGGTTTGAAGAAAGAAATTCATCAGGAAAAATGTTCAGTTGTGAAATCTCTTGGCTGTTGACTATGGAGGTGTTACTGTCAGTATTACAAATTACCACTTCTCTTTCTGAATCATTCACCGTAACAGTAGAATCTATTTAGTGAATCCTTTGATTTATTAAATCCTGATTAGGCATGTGTGTACAGCGTACAGTATTTCCCTGTCTAGCTGTTTCCTCTTTGCTGTGCTATATAAAATAATGTGTTATCATCATACACAACAGTTTTATTTGCAGTAGGATTCACTGCTTAGTGACATGCCATTAGCACTGGTTTACCAGTTCTAGTGATGGATTAATTTATTGTTCAAAGGGTATGATAATTAATTCCAGCTGCACTACTATACCATAAATCATTGAATATTAAATACTACAGTACTGAATAAAGAATTAATTAAGTAATGAGTCCAGGGAATCGACGAATAAAATGTTAATTTTGCAATCTAATATACTTTAGAAACCACTAAATAACTATGTTGTGCTGTTTCAGGAAAATAAGTCACAGAGCTAAATACATTTTCACAGTACTATTCTTTAATAATAAAAAAATCAGAATGAGAGAAAGGCATGTGTTTATATGTGTATGAGGTAAAAAAAATATATATAGGTTGTTAAACAAACAGAAAATATATTTATGAAAAACAATAAACAATGAAAAATACTCCCTTTGGTAGTAATGTTGTACTGTAGAATTTATATAATATTATAATTAAATATATAGTATTAATTAGAAAATAGAATAGAATAGGGCTGATACGTTTTATCATTTCTAATTATATATTTTTTTACAAAACAAAATAATTTTTTGTTTACAGTGTTTACAGTGTTTAATAGACATGTGTCAAACCAATCATTAGATATATTTTGAATATAGTAAAGCATTGTGGCCTGCCTATAAAAACAAGAAATTCATCAAAGAACTGCAAGTTTTCACAGTGTACTATGCCTGACAGACTGTGAGCATGTCTTAAATCAACTGCTGGACAGAATTTAATGAATATTTGTCAATACTTAAAGATCTCCCTGCACTTTTTAAAGCTACTAATAAGGTACTTGCTCATTGTAAACCAAAAGATAAGAATGAAAAAAAAAAAAAACGAAATATTTTTACTGGGATCAGTTAATATTTTCACAGCTGAAATAATGGCTCTTTTTGTGAATTTACAGTGAATTTTAACACACTGGAGTCATTTTAAAACAAAACACCTCTTGGGTTTGACTGCCCCACTTCATTGTATTCTCCTCCTCTTAGTAGTTCCGTGTTTTCATTCCCTCTCTTTGTACATGTTACTGTAAATATTTGCACATCATTAACTTTATTTGCCCAAGTTTTGTCCCTTGTTTTTGAATGTTCTAGTTTTTAAGTTCTTTTCAAGCCTTTTTTAAAGTTATTTTAATGTTAATGTTTTCTGCACTTTTATCTGACTCTGACAGTTACAGGGAAATGTATTGATGAAATTGTAAATGTAGTGAGTAGAATTAGAGATTTAGTTTAAGAACCGTAAGAAATTGCATGGCATAACATACTTTAAAACCAGTAGAATAACATTGTATTATATTTTTTTAACCCTCCATTTACTTCCCAAGTAAACATATAAAGGAGTTCTGGGTGTGGTTAGTTAATTACACCTGTGACACACTATAACCTCTTATTTCTGAATGTTCTAAAGCTGTGAAAGTGAGGTTTGAATATAACTGAGCTGTGTTTTCCAGGCAACATCATGCAGGATCCAAAGTCAAGCATGAAGTTCCAGATCAAGTCCAAATCCAGAGTTCTTCACCCACCAGCTGTGTTAGTGTGAAGAAAAGTTGACCTTTTTGGCCATGCGTAGCAGGCTCTTGGACTTGTTTCTGGTCAACGTGTTAACATGTGGGTTGGAGATATGCATGGCTACCGGCACCATCTACATCCCTCCCATGCTCCTGGAGGCTGGAGTGCAGGAGCGCTTTATGACCATGGTGCTTGGTGAGTGAGCATGTAGGAGCTCACACATCTTGAGCATGTGGGAGCTGGAAAATCAATGTGAATTTGGGAAATTTATCCAAAATAAATAAAATTAGTAATGCTTTGACTTTGTTTATGTTAAGAAGAAGCACATCTTATCTAATGAAACTTATTTTGGAATGTTTTAAAGACATTCTTTGTTAAGCATGTTTTTATTTCAGGTTATCCATTTCCTTCTACTGATAAAAAAAACATTTCCAAATTGTCAGAATTCCAACTTTCCAGAGTTTCCAAAATTGTTGATTGTCAAGGTTTTTCGATTTGAGGTCAATTTTACCTTTATTCCCTCAATTCAGAAGATGGACTGTCTGTATATATTTTTTGGCATATGAAGCATTTTCGGCACATGAGTGAATGAAACGAGCTGAACCGAAAACCAGTGCTCATGTTGCGTGTACGTCCGGGAGCCGTTCAAAACTTGTTTGCATCAGTGGAAAGTCAGGGGAAGCGAGTTTTCTTATTTAATTCATTATTTATTTATTTATTTTTATTTTTATTTTTTTGAAGACATAGCACCATGGGTACCAAGAAGTTACCAAGAATGGTAGGTTAAATGAGGTTTAATGTCTGTTTATTTCATATTTTACTTCATTAGCATTTATTGACATGTCTTTTCAAATGTTTAGATTTTTTTTTGTATGCAAAAATATGATTATAGTCTTGGAAATTGGTAATATTGGTAATATTTTAGCATGGTTGGTACAGATTATCTGCATTTACATTATTTCCTATGGGGAAAATGTATTTTGTATGCGGAGGTATGACTATATTCCAAAATTTCAGAATTTAAAAATTATAGTATTTAAAATTTGGAATACAGTAAAACCTTGGATTGCAAGTAACTTAGTCTGTGAGTGTTTTATAAGATGAGCGAAAGTTTTAAATAAAAGCAAGGTCTTGCAATACAAGTAGCACGTATACATTTTAGGTGTCAAGCATCGCACAATTTCAGCTGAGCCAATGGTTATTCTCTCTCTCTCTGGGATGGGAAGACTTTCTGTTAATAAAGCTTAGAAAAAAGTTCAAACATTACTGTTTTGCAATTAGTAGTTTACAAACAATGTAAGTATGTATGTCTTTTTTAATCTGCTTTGCATCTAACAGTGTTTATGTTAGACCTTATGACATAATTTACTAATTTTTCATGCTGTCATGAGGATGGTTGTTCAAAACAAAGAGATTAGAGATTTTCATGAACAAGATGGAACTGAGAGCCCTGCAACCTGGAAATAAGTACAGAACAAGCAGCATTGAGAAATTTTATTTAACATACAACTCAACATGTTTAAGCACTTTAAAAATTGTATTAATATACATTGTTCGTTGTTGTGCAGGTGTTGGCCCTGTACTGGGTTTAATATTCGTCCCTCCGCTCGGTTCATTAAGTGACAGATGGCGCAGTCGTTTTGGCCGTCGGCGACCCTTCATCTGGGCCCTGTGTGTCGGTGTGCTGCTCAGCCTTGTGCTAATCCCTCGCGCTTCCCAGATCACCTCTCTGTTCTCTAAACAGCACCAGCATGGGTATGTTGGCTTTATCTAATCATATAAATGCATTTCTGTGAGTAAACAAGCAAGGTACCAGATTGATACCAGATACTACAGTCTGTATATCAATTAATTTCTAGTCATGAGTGAAAAAGTTTGTATACCCATTACTGTATGCTCTTTTAATGTTTTGCTATAAATACCTTTATTTGTCTTAAAAGTTGGAAAACTTTTGCCGTTGACAGTGTATATTGTCTTTATGCCACATTATGCTAAATGTTATATTGGTATAAATTCCATAATTTTGTTCTGAGTGCAGATACTGTGATGATTTTTGGTGGTCAATGTAAATTTTCTGTTTCAGGATAGAGATTCTGCTGTTGGTGTCATCCATCTGTGTACTGGAGTTCTGCGGTCAGGCCTGCTTCACCCCTCTGGAGGCACTGGTGTCTGATCTTTACCCTGGAGAAAAGGAGAGCCGTCAAGCATTTTCCTTCTATTCCATCATGCTCAGTCTGGGAGGATGCATTGGATATCTGCTCCCAGCTGTGGATTGGACAGGCCTAGGTGTGTCCTCTTATCTGGGAGGGCAGAAAGCCTTTATTTACACACTCCTTACAGGACTATTCCTCATATGCCTCATGACCACAGCTTTGATCTCAGAAGAGAAGACGGTCAGAGCTGTGACTGAGTCGTCCAGGAGATCTCAGCGCTTGTACGATGCATGCTGTTGGCCATTCAGGTTGTTCTCCAGAGCTCAGTTGCTGAAGCGTGCCATGGGTAATCTGTTGGCAGTCATGCCCAGACTCTGGTCACTGTACAGCCACATTCCTAGGGTGATCGCTAGGCTGTTTGTGGCCGAGCTGTGCAGCTGGATGGCTCTTATGACTTTTGTGCTGTTTTACACGGACTTTGTGGGGGAGGGATTGTATCATGGTGTGCCCAGCGCTAAGCCAGACTCTCCGGATAGACTTCGCTATGAGGAAGGTATTCTCTTACAACCAGTGTAAACAACTTAATAATTGATAAAAAATATATATTCATTTAAAAAGTCAATATTAATACACTTTGATGAATTTACTCAATATTAACTCAATTAAAATCTAAAATATTATTGAAATAAATTGTATAATATTTTAGTAGGTTGAATAATTTATAAAACACTTTGGATTGATTATTCATTTGTTTTTTCATCATTCATTTTTTTCTGATAAAAGTCTCTACTTCTGACAATTTTTAAAAATACATTTAGGTTGTGTTTTTTTTTTTTTTTCTTTTCTTCTGTTAAAATAAACCCATAGCTACAGTTCTCAGTTTTAGGATATTAGAATTTGGCAAACTTTATGGTAGGTAATTCTAATTCTAAAATGTGATTTTCATTAAAAACAAAAACCTACATTTCATTTCCCCTGTGCCTTTAATAGCCAACACTGTCTGTTAGATCCCAAATGAGAAACAATGAAAGGAATCTAACTATAAATAGAACATGTGCATTTCTGAGTGACACCTGATTGAAATAACTTTTACAGTGTAATATAGAATAGAAGAGCTAACAGAGTACTTGTTTAATTTCATCAGGTGTTCGTATGGCCAGCCTTGGGCTGTTCTTGCAGTGCGTGACATCAGTGACCTTCTCAATTCTGATGGAGAGGATGGTGGCATGTGTTGGTGCACGTGTACTTTATCTGAGTAGCTTGGTACTGCTGGCATTAAGCATGGCTGTAATGTCCATCTCTAAGAACGTTGTCCTGGTGACTGTGATGGCGGCCTTGACGGGTTACACCTTCTGTACTCTGCAGATCCTGCCGTATACACTCACCTGTCTTTACCACTCAGACAAGCAGGTGAGCTTGTTGGAATGCACTTTCACATGTTCTAAACCTGTGGTCACATTTGACTTCACACTCTTTTATTTCTCTTAGGTGTTTTTTTCCAGTAGTAAACCGAAACTCCTGTCCAGCAAGAGTGACATAATTGGTCATAAGCAGGTTTCTGCTATGTACCGGAGCCCAAACAGCTGTTTGAATGGCCATGCTGTAGCAGGAATTGTGATGACCAAACAACCTGTTTCCTCATCATTTGTTTCGCACATTTCCCCAGATGTGGACTCCTTGCCCGACTCCTTCCAGCCCCAGAGGGGAATGTGTCTGGACATTGCCATTCTGGACAGTGCATATCTCTTGTCGCAGGTCGTCCCGTCACTTTTCATGGGCTCCATCGTGCAGCTTTTCAGCAGCGTCACAGCCTACATGGTGTGTGCTTTGGTTCTCAGCCTGCTCGCCGTCATCTTTTCCAGCAGGATTGTCTTCACCAGGCAGGAAATGGAAATGCTAAAGTGACTCATCTATGGTCTAACAGTATCTGTAGCATTTAAAGCTATGAATATCTGATGAAGTGCATGCTGGCCAGAGCGTTGTCAGGTTTACACACAGGTGCCATGGCTAAGAAGTGTGTGTTTCGAATTTTAATCCCACTCTGATCCCAATTCGGAAAAATCTTATCCACCTCAGAGATAATTCCGGTCACTGTTACGTACCCCCACCAAGTTCCCAGCAACCTTACCCACACCTGAGGGAATTCTGATTACTTTTACCTACTCTCCAAGAAACTGTCACCAATCTTGCCCACTCCCAAAGGAATTCTCAGTCTCTGACCACTTTTGTCCCCTCCTAAAGAAATTCCTACCAATCATGCCCAACCCAAAAAGGTTCTGACCACCAAAGAAATCCTCATCAATGTTACCCACCCCTGAAGGAATTCTGAAGACTTTTGCCCATTACCAAAGAAATTCTCTCGAATTTTGTCCAGCCCAGGGGAAGTCTAGCGATGTTGCCCACTTCCAAAAGAATGCTCATCAATCTCTCCCTCTCTCAAAGAAATTATCAAATCTTGCCCACTCCCAAAAGAATTCCCCTCAATCTCTCCCTCTCCAAGAAAAATTCTCACTAATATTTCCCACTTCCATTGGAATAATACCAATGCTGCCAACTCCCAAAGGACCTCTAACTAGTCTCCCCACTCCCAAAGGAATTCTGATAAATCTTGCTCATCCTTAAACAAAATTTCACCAATCATACACATCCCTGAAATAATTCTCTCCACTGTTGCCCACTTCCAGAGGGAATTGTGAATAAATTTGCCCACTTCCAAAAAAATTCTTACCAATCTTGGCCACCACAAAGGAATTGTTCCAATTACCCACTTCCAAATGAATTATCTCCAATCATTCTCACCACTACTGGACACTCACAGAGAAATTCCCTCCAATCTTACCCACTCCAGAATGAATTCTAAAGATTTTTGCCAGCTGCCAAAAAATCTCCAAGAATGTCCATCCTAAGGGCATTCTATTACACTGTGTATGGAAGGTAACAACCATGACAGAAAATGTAATGTTTTTGGGTGTAAAGCTGTGAATGTGATAACAAATTGTATAAAATTGCTAAAAATGAGAATGTACACAAGACTGAAGATTTCAGAATTGTTTTTCAAAATCTCTCAGTTTTGAATACACACTCAATATTTACATGCTCATTCAATATCTAATACATATCATGCATGAAAATAGTATAAAGGCTTGTATAACTCAGTATCAAGCTTGTTATTATACATCTGTTTTAGTCACCATGGTGGAAGCTGTTTTTTTTTACATACACTACTGCTTATTATTGGAATATATCAGGCTAGTTACACAAAAGATTGTAGCATTTCCTTACCTGATCCAACGTTTACAATATCAGGAGACAAATTGCTCATTTCACTTACAATTTGTCTCTTGGTCATGCAGCGACTGCTATTCTTGTTTCTTGTGGCTGTTTTTTTTTTTTTTTCAATTCCGATGAGAAACAGTCGAAGCTGCATAAGCTAACTAGTTAAACACAAATTAACTTATGCGCTTAGTTGTCTTGGCTTCCTTTCTAATGTATGAATTAATATTGAAAGAAAAAAAATTACCACACATGCCACAAGATTAGTCCAAGAATAATTCAAACCAGTTGTTTAGATTTGTCTTATTTCTGTTCTACATAATTTGCAATTAATTGTGAAAATGTTTATCACAAACATAAAGACTGAAGGTAGATATGTATTTATTTCTTACACATTTATTACTACACAGTGAACTTCTTTTCTTAAGTATCCCAACTAAGGAAGTTGGGGTCATAGTGCAGGCTTGGCTATGATACATGACAGAACTGGGATTTGAATCCCCAACCTTCAGCAACTAGACACTTTGTCACTTGCTAGTGTGCATGTATTGTTATTGTTTTGTGTTCATTTCATTCAGAGACATTTTCTAATTTAATTTCTTAACTTATTTGAATGTATAAAATATTTATTTGGCCCTTGTGCCATGCTGATTCATACACTTAAGTCATTGAAGAGTCCTCTGTAGAGGTGACCGTTTCTATATATGTTGTTACATGTTGAGACTGGAAGACGTATTGAAGAGATATCTTTCGGGAATTGCGTTTTTGTTTATTTTTGTTAATGTGTAGAAGCTCAGAACTGAAATTAAGTTGTTGTGTTAAACCTAACAGGTTCAGGAATAATAATTTTTTTCCTATTTGGTATACAAGACACTGGTACTAAAAGATGGACCCATGAGCTCTTTAGTTTTGTTCCAATGGTGTAAATCACTGTGCTTTATCAATGTTATTATTTGAGAATTGGAGAGGTGTAATTTAAACACAATGTCTCCAAGTCAACTTTAATGTCACGTCAGTTTAGATATAATGTGTTAAAATTATCCAAATATTAGACTGTTCATGTTTCCCAGTTGCCTTGCAACTCTGTTTATTGTCCTTCTTATTTCAAAATCAATAATATACAAGTTCATAGTAGTATATTTTCTTAGATGAATTATCGGACTGTGAAAATTCAATAATTTGTTGAACATTTTCGTAAAGTATTTTAAGTAATTGTAGTAAGCGTATTTTTGTGAATTTGGATGAAAATATGAAACTTACTCTTAAATATTTTAATAATTAAATTTTGCCGGACTACTGCATTATTGTTATAATTCTCATATTTTCTCCAGAAACATGTGATGGCTATGTATGTTTAGTGTGTTCTCAAGGATGAAGCTTGAACAATAGACTTTGATCTGTTTCCTCTGTTACATTCCAACTTGTGTATACAGTGCATTTCATAAGTATTCACCCTCTTGAACTTTTCCACAATTTTTTGTGTTACAGCCAGAAAAAGACATGGCCTTTATATGGATTTTACATCACCAAAGTGCACTGAGTAATACATAATATTAAAATCAGGTCATTTGAGAGTTAATCTAGTTTGTAAAATGAAGATTAAAAAGTTATAAATTCATTAAGTTCTAGTGCCAAAGTCCAAAATGCAAGTGGGGTAAATACTCATGAAAGATATATATATGTTTTTAAAGCTATATTAAATAAGATATTTAAAATCGTGGGTGTTGTGTTCACATTTCATTGCTGTTATCAATAGAATGCCACATACATGAACATATTTTATGTGTTAGGTGACTTTAAGTCAAATAGTTAACAGACATATTTATTTGTGTGTTCATGAGACAAAAAATATGGCAAGCTAATCTAAAATTATTATTATTATTATTATTATTATTATTATTATTATTATTATTATTATTATTATTATTAGCAGTAGTAATGGTAATATTGTTGTTTTTCATTATTCATCAGTAATTTGTGTATAAATGATGTATGGGTGTTTTTAATAGCCACTAGTCATATAATTATAATTATACAGATTGTTGTTTCGAATTCATCACCACACTACCAATGCCTTACTCTTCCAATTAAAACTGAGACTTACTCAGTGATTCTATATAAAACTGCTTCATTGAGAGCTGCATATACACTCAGTAGCCCGATTCTGTTGTGGTCTGAAATGGTACAAATGTGTATATGAATAATTTGATGACTGGGAAAATTTCTTGAAAAGGTTTAGCTGCCCTTAAACAAGTAAAAAAAAAAAAAGAATGCTGAGGAAGACAAAGCCGATTGCAAAAAATCTCAGGTTCAGAATAATATGAACATGACATAGAGTCATGTTGTGTATGATTCTTGCAGTGAATCATACACAACATCAAACATGATGGGCCACCACTATCCTTTCAGGTTATAATAATGTTGGACAGTTCATATTTTTTTGTACTGTCATCTCCTTTGTATCTTCTTGATATAGGACAATAATTTGAACCTTGTGAAACAGGGTTACATCTTTACCACCACACAGGGTATGTCTAAGAAATGAGAACCTACTCACTGCATCAGTAAGGTTTAAATCTAACTTGTTGCCAGTTGAAACATATTAATCACAGCAGTAATCATCAAATGGAAAGCTCTTACGTATTTGTTTAGTTAAATCCATGTGGCCCTTTTTTTGACCAGGCAGTTATTTGAACTGAATGAACACTGCAATATGCAGAGTGCATCTGACATATCCTAAACACATTGTGTATATATTTATATATTATGGGGTTTTGAGACTAGTTTTGTAACACCAAACATCATAAGTCAGTGTGCCAAAAAACATTGTTCTGTGTACATCAGGAGCTGTGCAGCTGGAACTACTCTGACCACAAGTTACCACATTTGCGATTTCATCATGGAAAGAACTGCAAGTTAGAACAAAAGGCGAATGTGAAATTCTGTGTGCAACTGGGCAAACCTGCCCATCATCCTCACGACCAAAAAAGTGCATGCTCTTGGTCTTGTTCAACATTCATGACATTGTGCATTGGGAATTCATCCCCAGGTGCCAGACCTGGGTGAATTCTACTGCCAGGCTTTAAGGCATCTGATGGAGGACATAAGGCAAAAAACAGAGCTTATCTCGAAACTTTTTGATATAAACTCATAAATGTCCTAATTTGTTCTGGCTTGATTTGTGTATACTGTTGGAATAAGTGATATGACAGGAGATCCCAGATTCTCCTATGTGCGCCTACACTACATGGACAAAAGTATTTGACCATCTGCAATGAAATTGTATCCAAATGCATATAATTGGTCCCCCTTATGCAGCTATAACAACTTCCACTCTTTGGAAGGCTGGCCACAAGGCTTTGGAGTGTTTCTGTGGGAATTCGTTTAGAATTTATGAGGTTAGACAATGTTGTACGAGAAGGCCTGGTTTGCAATCTCTATTCCAGTTCATTCCAAAAGTGCTTGATGGGGTTGAGGTCAGGCCTCTGTGTGGGCAAGTCAAGTTCTTCATGTCTTTATAGCCCTTTCTTTGTACACTGGAGCACAGTTATGTTAGAATAGAAAAGGGCATTCCTCAAGCTGCTGCCACAAAGGTAGAAGCATAGCATTGTCCAAGATGCCGTGGAATCCTGAAGCATTTAAGTTGCCCCTCACTGGGGTTAAGGTTGAAACACCTGAATTCGATAATTAACAGGTTTAGCCAAAATTTTTTTTTACAAGTCGTTGGACTTAAAAGAGTTTGTAGAAATAGTTAAAAGGTTAAAGATAAAAAAAAAAAAGCTCATAATAAGCTTTGACGCAATCAGTGATATTATTATTTCAGGTTGTAGCCAATGTACATGTCTGACTGTCTTACTGTACAGCAGAATACTTTGCCTAACTTATTATTACAAAGAAATAATCTTTTGTATGTTTGAGTATTTTACACCTTGTTTACGCTAAGTTGCACTTCTTTCATCATCAGCCAAATAGTTTATCTTAGTTTAGTTTAGCTTTTCTATTTAATATCTATTGGTACAGGTGTTTGTTTACATTGATCAAGCTTATTTTTAGATTATTTCAAAGTAGATTATTAAATCCAGCACATAGCTGTTCATAGCATCAATTTAACTCAATATTTTGATTTCACTAATGGTGCAGGTTAAACCTCCGGCAGATATCTACGCTAAGTACTGGCAAAGTTTCATTAAACTCGGTTCAGCCAATTTTACGTGATAAAATAATGTTCTAATAGATATTTTTAAAGCGATTATGTAGGAGAGGCAATCAGCATAACATTTAGCACATAACAGTGGGCTCTCAGTACGGATATTTTACATGCCCTAACCTCAGACTGCTGCGGATTTGTTTTGCTCTAACGACCAGTGTTTTATCTCATAGTGTCGCTTCCCATCAACATGAGGCCAACTGTTTTTAAACTTCCAGCAGGATGAACTAAGACACATTTGCCCATTGATCTTTGAAGGTTCAATTTTATGGTGTACTTGTTTTTTTGTTTTGTTTTGTTTTTTTGGTGTAAGATATGCTGTGTTGCGAATTCGTTTCTGTTTATTGAGAATTTCTTCGGCTTGTTGGTGCATTGCAGGCATGTCTGTGTCTTCCTCATACTCTGTATATACACACATATAAGTGACATCTGTATATATCACGTTGATTGACTCTGTTGAATGATGCTTATAGCCACGCCCACCTCGAGGTAAAAATGCTCTATTTTTCCAAAAAAGCGCCAGATGTTGTGATGTAATGTGGCACGTAAACTGCTTATAACCTCTCTTCTACTCAACATTTTGATTCCATGTATTGCGCAGATTTAAATTCAGGCAAAGCCAAAGTTTCATTAAATTCTGTCTGGGCAGATTTGCAGGATGACCGAAATTTTCCAATGTATGAAACGTAAAGATATCACTGACAGAAACAGCTATGACCAAATGTACAGACAAAATCATGCTTTTATTTATATAGATGTATTATTATTATCATTATTATTATTATTATTATGTATGCCTAATAAAGTGACCGAGGAGAGTGTCTGTTCAAGCACGCGTCCTGGCTCTGTTTTCAGTATGTGGCCTCGTGCTCTTGCCTGGCTTCCCTCAAAATAAATAATGCATGAAACGTGGCGGAGTGACCAATCAGACGCGCCGTCTCAAGGCGAGCCTCCGGAAGCGTAGCCAATCAGAGTGAAGGAATCGGATCCGTGTGGTCATGTGACGCGGGCCTCCGAGAAAACGCCAACATGGAACCGAGTCGAGGACGAGTTCTTCAGCTGCAGTAATGCGATAAAACGACCCGCGTCCCAGCCGACTTTATGTTTAATTACATTCCGGTGATCTCCATCCGTCTCAGTATCGAGGTAATTAATAACAAAGCGTCAGTTTTTCACCATTAAATCATTAAGGCAGAAAGTCGCACGCGGGGTGTTTAGGAAAAGGCGGAGGGCGCGCGCTTCTCGGTGAGACTGCGCAGAAAATACGCAGGCTTCTGTTTTTAATTTTTTTGTTTGCGATTTTGACCCTGCGACGCGTGTGTGGAATTGTTTTAGATAGACTCGTTTTAACAAGTTAAAACCTTTCCTTTAATCCCGTCGCGTTTTTTATTCCGCAAAACGTCACGCGAGTTCGGAGCTCTGACGCACTTTTACCGCGTGGCTGCGCGCGATATGCGCAGACAGACTTTCAGAATGTAGTGAAATAAAACTAATAAAAGTGTTTATACATAGTGCTGAAAAATCCAATATACAGAAATTATCGATTATATATTGTATATGTATGATTATTTCACATTTAGAGGAACACAACTTTGTCCAGATGTTTTAAACACACGACTGTGTTTGATATTTAAAGCTTAAACATATGGTGGCGATGACTAATACTTTCAATTAGGCCATAAAACGCAGGTTCAAAATTATTGGCAGCCCAGTCTGATGCTCTGTGGGTGCCAATAATTTTGCACTTGCAAAAGTTAAGGTTCTTAACTTTTTTGATGTTGTCATTGTTCTGTATATTTATTCCAGTTGAACATTTTTCTTTTTTTTTTTTGCATTCATTTAACTTTTTTCATTCTTTTTTCTTTTTCTTAGGTCAATTTTGCATTTGAATCTTATATGCATAATACATTTTGAACAGTACAGTGGTACATCAGCATATAGATAACCCGTTCCAGACACCCAAAAATATTACCAGCATTACCAATTTCCAACACTATAATCATACTTTTGCATGTAAAACAATCATAACATTTAGGTAAGACATGTCAATGAAGTAAAATATGAAATCAATAGACATTAAACCTCACTTAACACTTAACTCCCTTTTCTTCCTGCTAGCATTCTTGGGGCTCATTGCTCTTTGTCTTCATTAAATCTTGCACAAACCGCAAAAAAAGTAAACTCACTCAATGCTCTTGGCATTTCCACTGACACAAACAAGTTTTGAACTGCTACCGAACCTACATGCAACTTAGCTGGCGTTTGATTTGGCTTTGTTTGTGTGCTGGTTAGCTGAGAATAATTTGTATAGCGAGGCAAATTTCTTGCAAAATTTCAGTTCTTAAGGCGAAAATTCTTAAGGTGGGGCATTTGTACACTGAGCTACCACTGTAGTTTAATGTTTGCATTCATTGCATAATTATTGGCACCACTGTGTATGTGATTGTGCTCCAATAATTTTACTCACTCACTCACTTACTCACTCACTCACTGTCTATACCGATTTATCCTGTATTCAGGGTCATGGGGGGCCTGGAGCCTAGCCTGGGAGAGTTTTCTACACACTGACCAGGATGCTAATCCATTGCAGAGGGCACATACACTCGTTTCCACACTACGGGGAATTTGGAAACGTCCATTGTCTTTGGACTGTGGGAGGAAACCAGGGCACCCAGAGAAAACTCACCAAGTGCGGGGGGAGAACATGCAAACTCCACAAACCTGAGGCTGGAATCAAATCCCTAACCCTGGAGATGCAAGGCAACAGTGCTGACAACTACGCCACTGTGCCGCTCGATAATTTTACTTTTGAGCATATTATAGGATAAGAGGTTAATTTATTTTTAACATTTACATTACCAATATTAAATTACACAATTCGTTCTGGAAGTCTGCTTGTAATCCAAAGCACTCGTATATCAAAAATGAATTTTCCCCCCAAAAATAATAGAAACATCATTCACAACCCAAAATCATTCAACAACCCAACAACTTATTTATGTAAAAATAAAGTAAAAATAAAACAAATTAACTTGCACTTTACCTTTGAAAAGAATTGTGGCTGAAGTAAGACGAGAGAGGAAAGGAGGAGGAGGGGTGCTACTGTGTAGGATGACTTTCTCAGACACACACACACTAACAGAATCACTCCTCTCTGAGAGAGAGTCTCTGTCGGAAACCTTCGTTAGCAAGCAACCTCTCTAATGACACTTGCTTTTGCCTCCATTTGAGGATTTTGCTGAAATGGGTGATTGCATTGTCGTTAAACAGATTTATCTCCTGCAACAGCTTTTTTAACTTTTCTTTCTTTATGGAGGCCGTCATTGCAGTACAGTTACTAAAGAACATACACTACACTTGGATACAAAATTTAAAAAATGCTTTACACATACACACACATGGTCACAATGTAATTTAAAAAAGTACACGCGTGCACGAATGTAGACTATATGAGTGACGCATGTGCACTAAGACTGCGCATAGTCACACTGAGACGATTATCCACAATCGCATAGCACGTGAGAGAGAGAAGAACCATTAGCTCAGTTGTGATCACATGACACTCGGCAGACAAAGTGCATGCATACTACATACTATTTTAAGACCACATACTATTTTAAGACTTCTCTTGTTTATCAAGATAAAATTTATTGAAAAAATTTCTCGTCTACCAAAACTGGCTAATATTGCTTAGATCCTCTGAGATCTGGGATGGGTGATCTCTGATCCTCTGCGATGGGGCCTGGATTCCATGTTGTAAAAGAAAAACGTGATTCATCAGACCAAGCCACTTTTTTCCCCATTGTTCCATGGTCCAGTACATGCCCATTGTATGAACATTTGGTCAGGGACACTGTTTTTTTTTTCAGCAGTCTGTATTACAGTATCTCATGTTTAGGAATGGACCCTTGGGAGCTTATGATCCCATTACCGTTTCACTGATTGTTCGTTCTTAGCACTTTTGCTAGGTACTAATGCACAGCGGAAACATCACACACCACCTGACCCAGCAAAAACTCTGACCCAGTTGTTTAGACATCACAAGCTGTGCCTTGTCAGAGTTACTCAGATTCAAACACTTGTTCTCTTTTCCTGTGTAAACTTTGAAAACAGCACATATATATCTCACTTTTCTTACAGGTGCAATTGTTAGGAAATAATCAGCCTATTCACGTCACTTGTCAGTGGATTAAATGTTATTAGTGATCAGTGTAAACGAATATAATGTTCACATTTATTTTAGTTTTACATTGTGTTAATATTAAATGAACTCTTAAAGGTTTTATATGTTCTTCTTTTCCACCATAATTTTGTTTCCTTTTTTTATGTGCTTTAGGAGTATTAAAGCAAGAAGTCTGCGGTGATATACTCCCTCACTCACCTGCCCTTTTTTAACCCAGACTGTAAATGGTTTCATTAGGTGA
Source organism: Clarias macrocephalus (assembly GCA_011419295.1). NCBI lineage: Eukaryota > Metazoa > Chordata > Actinopteri > Siluriformes > Clariidae > Clarias > Clarias macrocephalus. Next base: position 72,560 of record JAAGKR010000882.1, on the reverse strand, counting down.
TAAACCAGTGGCCATTGCAAATGACTCCCATATGCTGCTCACACTGCCCTGCATGGAGGCAGGAGGCAGCGAGGGGAGCAGTGAAGGAGGCAGCTCAGCCTCCTGCTCCAGTCCTGAGACAGGTCGCACTCCCACAGGTTTGGGTGAAGAAGAAGAAGAAGATGAAGATGGAATTTTGAACTTTGACTTCAAATTAGGCATGGAGGAAGTTTCCCGATTTCCTGATTTCACCTTGCACGTTTCAAGCAGCTTCTCCCCGACGCTTGATGACATTGAGGAGTTCTTGATGGAGAAGATGGATCAGGTGGAAAAGGGCCTTGTCATTCCAGACACAAAAACAGAGCAGGTTGTTGATGAAGATGCGCTGTCTCCTGCGATTCAGCAAAACAGTACAGAAGTCAAATCTTGCGCGCAAACACCTGCTAGTCAGGATGCTAGTGCTGCATCTAGCTCTGCTCCAGTGATAGTTGGAGCTCCAGTGGTGCTTCAGATTCAGCCCGTGCAAATCAGCCACACTCTTCCTCAAATAAACACCCCTGCCAACGGACTTCGGGTGGCCCACCTGGTGCTGGGTGTCCAGGGTGGCCAGAATGTCGCCTTGCTGTGCCCTCCAGTGCCCTCTGCGGCTGTGCTTCCTGTTGTCGGTGAGACCGGATGCCAAGACCAAAAGTATGTAAAGATCGCTCCCCTGCCCATCGCATTGAGGGCGGTTGGCATTGCAGGGACCAGCTTGGTCAAAGCCATCCCTCCACGCCCGCCCCGGTCCTCCACTGAAAACCTGCGTGTGCACAAGTGTTCCCATCCAGGGTGCGAGAAGATGTACACCAAGAGCAGCCACCTGAAGGCTCACTTCCGCAGACACACAGGCGAAAAGCCGTACATGTGCAGCTGGCCTGACTGCGGCTGGAGGTCAGACTCATTACTGTTCTCATTTTTTAAATGTATTTTTTAAAACATCTGTTTGGAGTTCAGATTTAGTTATTAGCATTATTTAATATTGCTACATATTTACTACATGTACTGTATATTAAAATATGTAACATATTTGTTTATTATTTATAATCTGGTATAAAGAACTATATGTAGAGTTTCACTACTGTGAATACATATTATATTACAATTTATATATAAAATATTATAGTAAGTTTCTGAAGTAATGGCACCCTCTAACAGAACAGAAACAGAATCCTGGAAATCAACCAAATGTGATTTATTTGCAGGTGGGAATAATTTTGAAACCATGCCCATTATAGGTGAATAATTGCACTTATAGCATATAAATATTCTTAATATTTTACAATAAAACATAAGATGTACCTTTTAATGTAAAACAAGCCATTTTATAAAAGCGAAAATTCAAATGAGGGTGCCAATAATTTTTAAAATACAGTGGAACCTTGGATTGCGCATAACTTGGTCTGTGAGCGTTTTTCAAGATGAGCAAAATTTTTAATAGATTGTACCTTAATAAACGAGCGAGGTCTTTATATACAAGTAGTATACATGTGCTGCCGAGCGTCACATGATCATAACTAAGCCAATGGTTCTTCTTTTGCGCCTTGTGGGTTATTGTGTCCCATGCTCAGTGCGCATGTGTCACTCGTATAGTTAACATCCGTGCGCGCGTGTACTGTTTACTATAATGTTGTGACCGTGTGTGTGTGTGTGTGTGTGTGTGTGTGTGTGTGTGTGTGTGTGTGTGTGTGTGTGTGCGCGCGCGCGGGCGCACGTAAAGCAAAAGCAAGTTTCATTAGAGAGGTTCCTTGTTAAAGATTCAGTTTCTAGAGTCTCTCTCTGTCAAAGAGCAATGATTAATGTGCGTGTGAAAGTGTAGAAAGTCATCCTACACAGTAGCCTACTCCTTCCTCCTCTCTTCTCGTCTTCACACAAACACACATACGCATGTGCATGCATAAACACGCACATACATGCACACATTCACATTCAGAGTTGAAGTACAGGTCAATTTGTTTTACTTTACATTTTGTATTAATTATTTTTATATGAATATTTTTGGGTTGTGGAATGAATCATCAGATTTTCTATTATTTGCTTTTATTTATGAGTGCTTTGATATACAAGCATGCTTCCAAAACGAATTATACTCGCAATCCAAGGTTTAACTGTATTAAAACTAAAGAAATTAAAATTAATGTACAATATTTATATATTTAGAAAAATAATGTACTTAATAGTAGGTATTTTTCATTTAAAAGGTTATTTTTAAGACTCACATTGAAAATTAGTGGGGGCCAATATTTATTACTTTAAACCAGTACAGGAATTAAATTGCACAATTGCTAATTTTAAAATTAATTTTAAAAATGTGCTTTCATACATTTAAGAGCAAAAGATCCTTTGTTTTATAGGTTTGCTATTGTATATTGTGTATTGATTGCCATGTATTAAAATTGAGAGTCCCAATATAGTTTTAAGTAATTAAATCTTCTACAGGAGTTGTGTTTTATTCTTCCTGTGTGTTTTATTTATTTATTTATTTTTTTTATTTTTATTTCACCTTGTAGATTCTCCCGGTCGGATGAATTATCTCGTCATCGTCGCTCGCACTCGGGAGTCAAGCCTTACAAATGCACGATGTGTGACAAGAAATTCGCCAGGAGCGACCACCTGTCCAAACACACCAAGGTGCACAGGAGCCCGCGTGCAAGCAGACTGGCCAGACCGAGCACATGAAGCAGCACGATCTTTCCATGAAACCTGGAAAAGCTGAATTTTCCGTTGTATTTTTTTTCCTTCCTTCCTGCTTGGTTTTCTCCAGATCTCTGCTTTTCTCGGTGCTAGCGTTGGCTAACTTGAACCTCAGGGATGCGATTGTTCAGCCCCAAGCAGATTTGCGCCGCACACATCTCACTTTCCTTTGTACTATCTTGGTGTAAATCAGATTTTGGAGAGATTTCCAAGCAAAAATCTGAAGTGAGGATAAGCAAGGTGCTAAACGTTGTGAATATTCCCTAGTAATCTGAATCAGAAAGACTTTCTACGAGCTCCGAAGCCCAAACTTGAGCATGTCTCCAGAATGCCTTACATTTACAGGGGTATCTTTCCTAGGCATCATGTATACCTGCTTGTAAAGGTGGAAAAAGGTCTCCTATATTCTATGTACGCTAAAACCGAGAACCGATAATAATCCAGATGTTTTTTTTTTCCTTAAACATGCACTGCCGTGCCAGCTTGGATCAGATAATAAATTGTTCGTTATACGCCTGTAACGATATAATATAACGTATAGCGATATAATATATCGTTATAATATATATCGTTATCCTATTATAAAACAGTATCTAATGTAAAGCACTTAAAGTGAGGTTTGAAAATATCCTGCCTCTGAAAATCAATGCAAGATCCAGTGTGATTGGTGTTTCGTACCTTGATGTACCTTACTTTTTTCCTATTTTTTGTTACTAATGTCTGATGTTACTGACTTTCCGGGTTTTTTTTTTTTTTTTTTTTGGAAAAATGCTACTTGTCCCCTTTTTGGCCCAATTACCTACTTGATTGAACCAAATCATGTTGAAGTACATCTATTTTGTGCCTCGTATCTCTTTCAGATTGTTGAGAGAGGCTAATGCCAAACCAGAGATCCCGGGTTAACAGTGGGACTTTTGGCGTACGACATTCACTACATTTAAGGAATTAAACCGCTCACGTACTGTAAAAGCACACATAAGCTATGAGGGAAGAGGGATGCATCGATACGGATACTGGCATCGTGTACCAGTTGGATATTGGGCTTATTTACTCATACCGGGAAAAATAATGTTGCCAAGTGAGGTAAGACTAATGGATGTTGTCATGTGAATGGACAGAAGATAGAGATGGCTATGTATTTTTTACGATAATGCAATGCATTATTCTCCTACAGTATAAATAACCTTACAAACAACGCTAGCTATATGATAATAAAACATGTAAGAAGAGTGGAAATAAATAACAGGTCTTACCCAGTATGTTTTTGACAAGCAACCAATAAGGATTTCTGACACAATGAAAACGAAAATGAACTTTAAATACAGTTGTACTTAGGCATGGTTTTTTACCCCAGAACCTGCCCTTCTCCAGTAAGTAGTGACTATTGTAACTAGCTAATGCACTTAATTTAAATGACATAGCTAACATTATAAAGAACAAACCTAGTCGCCTAAACACAATGCGCTTTTCCTGGTTGCTGTTTAAACCAGAGAAGCATCGTAAAGTACAGAGCTGTAGTTCTGTACTTGTAGTATCAGCATATGTATCTGTGATTTTTATAGATTTTAAAAGAAAAAAAAGTTGCATCGATGCATCCCTGCCAGACAATAAATAAAAACTTGAGCAACGTTTATAAGCTATGTCTAAGAGCGGAGCTGTATTGTTTTTCGATTTATCGAGAGCAGATGAATGTTTCATATTTTATCGTTTCAATATTCATTAAGCTATAGTGTTATGAATGTTAATCATAAATCAGTGAATCTTTTTTCTTTCCATCTTTTAGGTTCTGTTCTCTGTCAAAGAGAGCTGATCAGTAGCTTATAAAGATTTCTCACTTTTGCCTTTGTATTTTTTTTTACATCTGGATTTATGGTTATATTAAACTTTTCTTTGTTCTTTAGAAGAGTCATGAGCACAAAGGTACCATACTTGGTTGTGCTCAAATGAGGTGGATGCTTTATGTTGATACTTTTTCTGTTTCAATGCTGTATTTAATACGCCCTTGCCAACTTGCTGTAAGTCCAGAAGTCGCTGCGTTCTGACAAAGAAATTGTTTAGATAAAATGGCAAACATATCTGACTTAAAACCCAGAAGAGTAAATAACATCCATGATGTTATAGGTAAACAAACCTGAAGTGTTTTATTCCTTTTATATCACAGCCATATAATTTTTACTTGTTAAATAATAACATTACATATCAAAGGAATAGTTTTTTTTATCACTTGCGTTACAGTAGCTGTAAACAGCCATTCCATCACAGTACTTTCTCATTGTTGCCTAAAATGTATTCGACAAATATTTAATGTTATAAAGAAATCACAAAGTATAAATCTCTATCACAGCTTTATGTCTCCCTGTTACAAAGCACTGAGACTCATCAACTAATCAACACCTTTCTGACCAATCAGAATCCAGAATGTGGCAGTGCTGTGGTATAAGTCAAAATATCGAATATTAAAGAAGCTGCTAATCTGATATAGATGGATTGATTTTTTTTAATCCCAATGCATCTCTACATTTGAAGTAGGACACAGATAAACATTAAGTCTGTAGGTAAAAATGTTAGTATTAACTGTTAAATACATAATTAGAAGTTACAATATTATATTGATTTTGTCCTATTGTCTCACACTACACATTTCTGTGAAATCACAGGTAATGTGATCTGTGTTTAGGTGTTATGAATCACCTTGTACTATTTTTTTAAATTCGAAATTCTTATTCTGTAAAAAAATAATCTCTGAATGTGTAGTAATTTATTTTTGTAAACATAAAATCAGTTTGGTTACTTGATTTTTATTCAATTTGATTCCGTTCAAATTTTCCAATATTGTGACCTACTGCAGATCATAAAGATGTCTTTGTGAACATGCCTGGTGGGGGAAAATTTATTTATTTATTTTTTTTTATTGGCCTGCATCAAGCGAAGAAATTATTTAACTATTTTTTATTGGTTTTAGAGCTGTCCAATGCATTTTAAAAACCTGTAAGTATGGTTCTGAGCTGTCAACTTCACAAGAAAAATCTAACAAAATCATTATTTAAATACTTGAAGTTGCATTAAAAAAAGGCCAGTAGAAACATTTCCCTGCACACACAATGTGATAAGAAATCACAGGATTGGAACTAGTATGTCCATAAAGAAACTACCTGTTGAAGAGACAAATTAGTAAAAAGGCTTCAGTTTGCTTTGTGTTTGAGTTGGATTTTGTTTGGAAGTGCAAATTATGCAGAGGAAGGGCAGCTTTAAAAACAGTATTGAAACACATGTCTCATGACCTCTTTATTTTTCTCCACTTTCTAGAAGAGATGTGCTTTTTTTCAGCAGGTGGCCACATCTCTCCTTGGCCGTTCCCTCTCTCTCCTTCACCTTACGAGACTCATATTAAAGCATTAACACTTTAATTTCACGATTAAAGCCATCCAATATAGCTGCTCAGCCATGTAGCTGGAGATGTCTATCTTCTTTTATTTCAATTTTTTTTGAATAACTGAAGAAGATAAATGTTATTTTCCTATGTATGACAATAAAACATGAAAAAGCAATTAGCTATAAAGCTCATTTGGAACAATTTTTGTCTTATTTTACATAGGATACATGCAGGTGCACCTCACTAAATTAGAATATCATCAAAAAGTTGACTTACTTCAGTCATTCAATTCAAACAGTAAAAATCATATATGGATTCATTACACACATATATTTTAAGTGTTTATTTCTTTTAATTTTAATGATTAATATTTACAGCTAATAAAAACCCAAAAATTCAGTTTATCAGAAAATTAGAATATTACTTAAGAGCAATAAAAACACAGAAATTATGAAAAGAAAGTAAGTAAAGAAAGTTTGAACATGTACAACACTCAATACTTGGTTGAGGCTCCCTTTGCAGGAATTACTGCAGCAATGCAGCGTGGCAGGGAGGCGATCAATCTGTGGCACTGCTGAGGTGTTATGGAAGCACAAGTTGCTCTGATGGTGGCCTTCAGCTCTTTTGCATTGTTGGGTCTGGTGTCTGGAACCTTCCTCTTCACAATTCTCTATGGGGTTTATGTCGGGCTAGTTTGTTGGTCCATCAAACACAGGGATACTATGGTACTTAAACCGGGTATTAGTACTTTTTGCAGTATGGGCAGGTGCCAAGTCTTGCTGGAAAATGAAATCAGCATCTCCATAAATCTGATCAGCAAGTGTTCTAAAAGTGTTCTGTTGGATGTCTGCACCGACCTTGGACCTGATAAAACATGGTGGACCAACACCAGTGGATGACATGGCTCTCCAAACCACCACCGACTGTGCAGACTTGACACTAGACCTCAAGCAACTTTGAGTTGAACTTGGATTCTGTGCCCCCCTCATTTCCTCCAGACTCTGCGACCTTGATTTCCAAATGAAATGGAAAATTTACTTTCACCTGAAAAGAGGACTGATAAAATGAGCAACAGTCTAGTCCTTTTTGTCCTTAGCCCAGGTAAAACCCTTCTGACGTTCTCACTGGTTCAAGAGTGGCCTGACACAAGGAATGCGACAGTTGTTGGTCATGTCCTGGCTACTTCTGTGTGTAGTGGGTCTTGAAGCACTGACTCCAGCAGCAGTTCACTCCTTGTGAACCTGCCCCTAAATTCTTTAATGTGCTTCGTTTCATCAACCTCTCAAGGCTGCGGTTATCCCGGGTTGCTAGTGCAACTTTTTCTACCACATTTTTTCCTTCATTCAACTTTCCATTAATGTGCTTAGATGCAGCACTCTGAGCAGGCAGCTTCTTGACCCAGTCTGAGAGATTTAAAGGCTCAGAAAACCTCAGCAGGTGTTTTGGGTTAATTAGCTGATTAGAGTGTGTGTTGAGTTATTTTCTGAGATACTGAATTTTAGGTTTTCATTAGCTGCAAGTTATAATCATCAAAATAATCTATAAATCATCAAAAAAAAAAGAAATAAACACTTGAAATATATCCAAGTGTGTCACTTTTTGAATTGAATGAAATAAATCACCTTTTTCAATGATATTCTAATCTATTGAGATGCACCTGTATGTTGTGTCATTTTATGTATGGGTATAACCATTTAACTGTTATGCAATAATACATACACTTGGCCTTCATAACACGTTCACTAGAAATAATTTTTCAACAATGGAAATGAGGAGTATTAATGTATAGATTTTTTTTGCATTTTATATAAATATGTTAATAAGAGAACAAACTTTTTTTCCCCAAAGTCAACAAGTTGTTTATTTGTCTCGCGTTCATAAGCATTCATAAATTATTTATACATCCCCTTCTTATTATTTACAAATGACTCCAAACTTACGCAGTGACATCATTAATGAACACTAACTCGCACGTAAACACGATATACGCACATTTTTATACATTTTTCAGCTACCATTATATATTGATTAATAATATGGGTGCGCGTGCACACGTGTGTAATGAATGTGTTATAAAGGGTCAATGAAGATACCATGAGGAATAATAAAAAATGTATTAAAAATTATTTACTAGTACTCATTCATTTGTTTTTAATGTAGTTTTGAGCAGGGCAAAACAAACACAGACACCGGGAGATGGAGTTTAAGGAAAAAAGGTGCTCTTTTTATTGAGGAGAGAAACGAGACTGAAGGTGAGAAAAAGGAAGGAAGGTGCAGTTCCTTGGCTACAGAAGACGCCCCAAATCAGGGGATGGTTGCTACTTGCGGAGGCTGAAGACGAAGGACCAGAGAAGACAGTTGAAGTCTGACACTCACGTGTAAAGCTCTTATGAAGTGATTTATTATTTTTTTTTTTGGTTATAGAATTGTATTTATTTATTTAGTTTAATTACCCTTCCTGCATTCATAACACTTTATTATATTTTACCGACCTGTTATGTTAGATTTGATATTTATGTGTATGCGTGTTGATTCAAACCTTTGTGGCCTTAATTTGGGCAAAAGTTCAATGCTATTATAACATACCACACCTACATCTTTATTTTCAAGAGACACCCATATTGTTCTCATAATATCCATCTGGGCACACTGGAAGACTTTATAACACTCTTATGAAGCATTAATGTATACTTTCTACAAATGTAAATATTTAAGAATTCTATATGTGTTTGTATATAACTAGGAAATATATTAATGCTTCATAAACATTACATAAATCCTCCATCATTGCTTTATAAAAGATTTCTGCAGTGCTTATGAATGCCTTCTGAAGGGCTTGTGTAGATACCTGTTAAATCATTGTAAGCTTTTCATATAAAACTGGGTAGCCTTTTTCTTAAACACCAAGCTCGTGAGGCAGACATCAGAGGAAATTAATGTTGCATATTTTATAAGAACATTGTATTCTCTTATGCATTATAACAGGGCAATTCACTTTTTTGTAAATACAGGTCACTCGATATATATTAAACCCTTTCATGAATATGCACAATATGAGATTTATGTGAATTCTCTAGCATTGCTTTATGAGATTTATGCAAATCTTAATAATATATTATGAAGGTCCAATGTAGGTATTTTTTAATATGTAATAATTTTTATGTAGTATTTTTTCTTCTTTTAATACAGTATGTTTGCCTGCTTCTTAATGACAGAACTCATAAGGCACTTGTCAGAGACAATTATTTCTGCTTTATTTCAGAAAATACCCCTTATGCATTGACAGGGTTATTCTCAGTCATATAAAGACATTATATATTTTGATGAGAAATCATGTTATATTAGACGCCTAATGTGACTGAACTTGATTTGTTATAGTATTTTATCAAATTCCTCCAACATTGCTTATTGTTTATGAGAGCTGTATGTCGTGCTAATGAATGCGTTATGAAGGATAGTTTAGGTTTCCATCAGAATATCTGAATGTTCTTTTAAAATGTGGAGGCCTGCTTAAATAAGGCAAAACTCATTACACAAATGTTAGAGAATTTATTTATGTATTGTGATGCATCATAATATACATACAGCTCTGGAAAAAAGACCACTGCAAATTATTTAGTTTCTTATGTTTTTTTTATTTTACAGGTACATTTATTGGAGATGAACGGTTTCGTTTTTTGTGATCTGCTGACAATATATTTCCTAAATTCAAACTATAACTATTGTTATTTATTTTCAAGGACATGAAATCACAACACATCAAATTAACCCATGATAATGCAGTATTTGCAGAGCTTTAATAACTTAAATAAAAAAAAATGCAAATAATTTGTAAACAAATTGTGTTAATGCTTTAGCTAAATAACATTAAGAAATCAGTATTTGGTGGAATAACCCCGATTTGCAATTACAGCTTTCATGCGTTTTGGCTCTCCACCAGTTTTTCACATTGCTGTTGTGTAACTTTATACCATTCTTTTTGTAAAAACCTCAGCTTTGTGACCATCCATCTTCCTCTTGATTATGTTCCAGACATTTTCTGTAGTAAATTGCAGTGCTCTCTTATTTTATTTAAAAACTATGTGCCAGTTGTGCTTTATAAGGGATGTATACATCCATGTTATGAATACTATTGTATTACATTTTATACAGTATATATAGTTTAAATGTGGTTGCCTGCTCCCTAAATATGAACCTCATCAGGCAAAAGTTAGAGAAAATTATTTTCTAAGTCATCCAAGATAAAACAGCTAATGCTAATAATATAATCCAAATACAGTTACAGTGTTACACACGATTTCGTATTTAGTATCATAACTCCATCATTCCCATGCAGAGTCTCAAGGTTGAAGCTGTTGTTATTGCAGCACAAGGTGAGAGCTTTATATAGCGGGTACATAAAGCATGTGGGAATGGAATCTGAGTATCGGCTCTGGAAGCTGGACGGCCTGTTAAACAGGAATGTCTGGCTCTCTGTGGTGAATTTTTAAGGCCTGGAGTGGGTTTAAAAAGCATAGCTGACTTGGAATTACTGGCAGGTTCAGAAGCCAGCTGCTGTTTATGTTTAAAACACTGTTCCAGTATAAAAAAAATGTGGGGTATTTGTAATAGATTAAACCATTCAACATGGTGAAACTTTTAGTTTTGTAATGGCTTAAAAACTATATGAAATTTTCCATTAACTTACTGGAAGCAGAGTTGGCATGTAGGTATGGTTAATATTTACAACAACATTATATTCATTTACATCTTTAGTATTATTGGTAAAAAAAAAAAAAAAAACATCTGTGGGCTATGGGTCTGCTCTTTATATTATGTACAGTGCTGGCTTATATTGAACACAACATTATTTTTAAAAATCTTGCTACTATATCTGTTGATTATCTTAGACCCTTTTAGTGGTTATATTTTAAAACAAAGCCTGGCTAGTCCTCGTGCAATGTTCCTGCACTCAATAGAGTTTTTTGTCTGCTAGTTGAGAGTTTAGAGAGAAGGATTACTCAGCTATCCAAGACTACAGTATGTAAGATCCAACTGAATCAAATCAGTGACCAGTCACTGATCCCCATTGTTCCCAACAACCAGTATCTGATCAACACTGTTCCCAACAACTAGGACAGTCATCAATCACCACTGATTCCATTGTCCAACCACTGACCACAGTTGTTTACATTGACCAATCACTAATTATTACTGTTTCCTGGAACCAACTACACAACTCCATTGTTCCAAAAAGCAACCACTAATCCACATGATAAATCACAAATCTATAGCTTACCACAAATGTATCATTTCCCTATGATCAACCACTCATCGCCTTTGTTCCTAACGACCAAAACCTGTCTCTGTACACGCTATGCAGTCTGATGTGGGGTTTCCGTAGCTATGCGCTCACCCTAGTGTATCCATTGTTGCCGTAGACGTTTTTCGGTCTGCTCTGTCGTTTCGGCAGCTCACTGCATCACATAAAAATTGATGATGATGCTGTCCATTATTTCTTTCTGGAGGAATGCCTGTGACGCACTTTTCATAAAAGACGATGATGATGATTCTGCCTACTGTTGCATTAGCAGAGGAACTCCTACGGGCCAAGTACTGTATATAGATAATAAAGAGAGTTATAAAGACAAGAACATTTTGTAAATACATAAACTGTTTTCTTATGACACCCTGACAAATGAAGAATTGAGCAGCTGTCAGCAACTTTTCCATGAAAACACTCAATAAATATTAAGACCAGTTAATTAACAAAAATATATAAACACCTTCATTTTAGATTAGCATGAGGCCCTTTGGTGACATTGGGGGGAAAAATATTCTGTGGCCATGACTTACTAAGACATGGGAATGAGATCATACATGTACCAGATGTGACAGGATGATTGTTGTTTTGGAGTTTTGAGTTATGCCTTAGTAGGTAGTGGCGACTAAATATTTTTCCCCCAATGTCACCAGAGGGGCTCCGTAGATTAGTGATATTTCTTACATTTTAAATCTGGCCGACTTTGGTTAACATAAGTGACTCAGAGTGGCAGTTGCCACCCCTAATAACCTTTGCCACTCTACTTTTGGCTTAATAATTTTACCTACAGTACATTTACAGTGATGGTTCCGGGTTGTGTCTTGAATACCGCAGTCAACTGAGACTTAGTGCACTTCTTAGTTCTTAGGGCCTTACTTTAAAGTGTGTGAAGTGCACTGTGTGTAGGGAACAGAGAGGAATTCGGGACACAGAACCACTGCTTTACCCAGTGCAGGAATGAAACGCACACTTCCTGTTTTTGGTTTGAACGAAATAATAATAATAAAAATAACATTAAAATGGAATTAAAACAAAAATAATATTTTAGGAGTTTGTAATCCTTTAGGTAATTTGAAGGCTGTTGTTTTATTTACAACGACGTGAGAAAGTAAATATTTTGGATGGATCGAATTTGGCAGGTATGAATCTTTGATGTGAATAATTGAGGCTAAGTTAACTAACTTAGCGTAGCTAGCAAGGTGAGTTGTTTAGCTAGCTAGTTAGCTAGTCTCTTTTCGAAATATATACATATATTTATCAAATTATTATAAGGAAAAAATCTAAAAAGTAAAAACATAAATATTTACCTTGTATGTATGGACATCAGACGGCTAACTCGTTCTAGCTAGCTTGTTTTGTTTACCTGAGAAACGAGAAGCTAGCAAGAGTTACTTAGCTAGCGCGCTAAGTTTTAGCTAGCAAACTGACAGGTTGTTTTGTTGTGGAAACTCCGAGCTCAGTTGGGGTTGATTTTTAACCAACCAACCAACCAAAAATAGTTTTTAAAAAGCAGTGTGTAATAATATTTGGTTAATAACGTTAGTCGTACTAGCTAGGTGAGTTGCTAACTGAGTTAGCTAGCTTCTTTAGCCAGTGAACTTTGGTCGCGGTAATAAGTTTACACAAACTGCGACATGAGTACATTTCTATCTCGAGGTAGTAACGTTAACCAGATCATTAATTCATCCAGGTCTAAGATTAACCAGATAACTAAATGGCTGTTTGTATACATTCTGTTGCGTTAGAACTGGAGTGTTGTTTAAACCCATAAGTTCAGCTTCACTGTTCATTCATACTAATGATCTGAATGATATACTAGCGTTAGTATCCGTTGTTCATGGGAGAAGCTAATAATAAGGTGATCAGCTTTAATTGAATGTGATCTATACGTTGAAGGCCACGCTGCTGTTTTTTTCTGTACAGCAGAACTCACTGTCTAACTTATTAATACAAAGAAATACTTTTTTGCAAGGTTGAGTGGCTTACGACTTGTTTATGAAAAGTTGTACTTTTTTCCCAGTTGACGAAATTCACTTATTCCAATTCAGTGGTAAAAATATAAACTAATCCCAGTAAAATATTTAGCTTAGCATTTCTAATTAATATCTATTGGTGCACTAGTTTGTTTACATTGAGCAAGTAGCTTTTTAGTAGCTTATTTTAAAGTAGATTATTAAATCCGGCACATAACTATTCATAACAATACTCTGCAAAAGTTTCATGATTCTCAAATTCTGTCCTGCGGTTTATTTAATGCGCACCCACAGTTTGCCGCATGTACAGTACGCCATCAAAACATTCGGTTTGTAATCTGCCACATAACTGCTCATAACTCAACTTCTTCTCAAAATTTTGATTTCAGTTAGCAGATAGCAGATTTAACTTCATGCAAATACATAAACAGTGTCAAAGACTGGTTTTGGGTCCTCTAATGTATGAAATGTAAAGATATCACTAAAAGAGTATACTTGGTATTATGGTTCTTTGAATGATTTCTTTCCAAACTTTCTAAAGGAGGTCTTAATCCTTTTCTGAAAGTGGAACCCCAGGGGCATTTGATGATGGCGTTTATGATGATGATGATGATGATGGTGATGATGGTGTTTGAGAACTGTTGAAACTTGAGAACTTGGAGAAACTGTACTGCTATGCATAGTGGTAGTGAGGCACTGATCCAAGACAAGGCACAGTGGCTTATGTTGTTTTCCAGGGTTCCTGGATCGTCCCTGAGCTCTGTGTGATGCTTCGCTTTGTATACTACTCAAAGACTCATGCAGGACCAAGTCTGGCCTTGTTGAACGAATTTGTGATGTTTAACCTTCAACTTCCAAATTCCAATGAATTGAAATCAAATCAACCAACCACCCTGTCACCTAAAAAGTAAAACAACGTTTATATATATTCATAATTTGTATATTAACAATAAGTAATTATCACATTACGACCCAGGTTAATTTCCAAGAGCCATTGACTCCAAAGTCTGGTTCATTTTAATCAGTGAGACATGATCATTCCACACTCTGGAACCATGCTTGAATCAGCTTGATCATTCGAATCAGATATGGAAGCCACTCATACCTGAACATGTCATCAGTCCTGTATGTCTACTCCAGAACCTGTGTGTGCATAGCATGAGCCGATCTCGTCCTCTGACCTACGTGGCCATAGCTGATACAGTAGGAAGGCACACGAGTGCATTGCTATTGACATTTATTTATTTTTTTTTACGAAGTATCAATAATAATAATAGGCAGAGCTGGAAGGTTGGCTTCCTCATTTTCTTCTTTGTATTTAATGACCAACTAGGTGCGTACTACCACCTGCAGAGAACAGAGAAGAAAAACAATGTGAACGCTGGCTAACTGGGGAGTCGGGAGGGGGGAGCAATTGTTCCTTGGCTCGGTACAAATCGATCGTGCCTTTTGTGAAAGCGCCCTAAAACATTGATGACAATGTTGGCTGTTTTAAGGAGGTAAATATCCATCGTGTTCGTTATGCTTTGGTTATGTTCTTACATTCTTCCCTTCTTTGACTGTTTTAGGTTAGAAAAAGTTGAATGAGAGTTGAATGAGCATTCCTTCTCAACCATAGATTCATTTCATAAACCACTTTCATGCACGCGGGATTAGAGAATGGTAAACAAAACGTTAATCTATTTACTGATTCTTCTTTTTTATTGTTTTACTTGGTCCCTGGAGTTTAAAGGACAGCATCACTTTCATGCAATCTATGTCTTCGTTGCAAGTGCCACTGTAAAAACCTGAAACAGGAAGTAACCTGTTAGACCAGGTTGAACCAAAGTGTACCTCTCCGAATAAGCTCTTAAGATGAGCGTTCAGACTTTACACAAGCTCTCATGGCTGAAAAATACAACTATTAAATATATGTATTAACTATAAAATATATCTCTTTGCCTAATGAAATTCTGGCTCCACCAGCAAAGATGGATGAATTAATACTCAACATATACTGTACATACAGGAATGTTTATATATTGTAACTTCTCATAGGAGGGAAAAACAGTAAGGTGTAAGCCGATGGACGATGGATTTAAGGGGATAGGTTAGTTAGATATCAGACAAAATAATTAAATAATAAAGATGCAGAAACCGCACACAGTGCAGGCGAGCGTAGTAGTCCTAGTAGTACGTAGTAGATCCTGTAGTACTTATTGAGATAGTTATAGAGCGTAGTAGTACTAGTAGTACGTAGTAGATCCTGTAGTACTTATTGAGATAGTATTGAGTCTGATCACACCTTAAAACCAGTAATGCACAGTAGTGTCTAAGATCCAGGTTTGTCAGTTCAAACTCCCTGTAATCAGTATCAGAATTTTTCACTGGTGACGTGAAATCTGTCAGTACTGTCACCTCTGTCAAGGATAACTACACTTCTTCACTTGCTAGCAAAGTAGACATATGTAACGAAGCCTGTCTGTTTTCCTTTCTTGTAGATAAGAGCATGGACAGCTCAGTGACCCTGTGGCAGTTCCTGCTACAGCTCCTGCTAGAACCGGGCAATGAGCAGCTCATCTGCTGGACCAACGAGGATGGTGAGTTTAAGCTGCTGCAGGCCGAGCAGGTGGCCAAGTTATGGGGCGCTCGCAAGAACAAGCCCAGCATGAACTACGACAAGCTGAGCCGAGCCCTGCGCTACTACTATGACAAGGTACCTTCTCACGCACCACAGTAGAATTTATGATGATTAGTAACTTAGCAACATAGTGATTTTCTGAGCTAAGGGCTTGTGCTTTTTATTTCCTTTTCCCTAGAACATAATTAAGAAAGTAAATGGGCAGAAGTTTGTATACCGTTTCGTCTCCTATCCTGATATTTTAAAAGCCGATTATGCAACCCGAGCTGAAGGAATCGAAGCAAGTTCCTTTTCTCCTCCTCCTCCTCCTGAGCAACAACAACCAAACAAAGCACCAGCCTCCAGCACCAAACCGCCCAAGGACACCTTCAAACAAAGCAGCGCCACTCCGAGCCAGTCCAAATCGTCCGGCCGGAACGACTATATCCACTCAGGTCTGTACACGTCTTTCACGCTGACTTCTCTCCAGTCAGGAACACAGCTCTTCAAGTCTATCAAGATGGAAAATCCTGGGGAGAAGATGGCTGAGAAAAAGGATGTCCCGCAGCCTCCATCAGTCATCAAATTTGGTACTTCGCCGCCTACCAGGGTGCCTACGCAGAGCATGATGGAGAAGCTGACGCCACCTCCGCAGCCGATCCAGCCCCCGATCCAGTTGTCAGAACCCGAGGAAGAGCAGCTCACTCCCTCCACGCCGCTCGAGGTGAACCCCGGTACTGACGCAGCGCCGATGAACATTATCCTCTCAGGGATTTCTCCTTCTCTGGGATGTTCGTCGCCTTCTCCCAGCACACTCGCTGACTCCAAGGAGCTGATCATTGACACGGATGTCGAATCTGTTTCTTCTCAGCCTGCTGAGCTGCAGCTACAGGCAAAGTCCACAAATTTATTCTGGAAATATGTTTATATGTTAATATGGGGGTCAAGTCCCACCATAAATTGGCCATAAATTTAGTTCCTTTATTAGTAATCAAGTTACTGGTTAGTGTTGTGGTTGTCATTTGCAGTGTTCTGTGCTCACACAACATTTAAAAAGTAAGAGTCTGGTTTTCAACAAGTATGATTTTTTCCAATTAGTTCCTGTTATTACTTACTTTATAGCAGCCATAAACAGTCCTTCCCTCACTGAATTCTCTCTTTCTCTCTTTTTAAGATAATAAAACCAAAACCTCTGAAACCATTGAAACGTCAAATCTTTTATGCTGCAGGGCTGCTCTAACAATGCACTGCTTGACATTGGAGACTTCTTCCATTAAACACTGAATCTGTGCTACTTCTCTGCCCCAGATTCAGCCATCATCTGAATCCAGCTCCTCAGACATGTCACTGTCCCTGTGCCGTAGTCAGAGCGGCAAAACGTCAAAGAAGCCCAGAGGACTTGAGCTAATGCCCACGCTGTTGGTGAGCAGCTCGGACTTGAGTCCCCTCAACCTGTCCAGTCCGTCGCTCCCTACAGCCTCGCTCACGCCAGCCTTTCTGCAGGTTAGTATGATCCTTCCTGACCATCCCAGGTGCTGTGGTGCCAGCATTATGATAAAAAACCATGTATTAAATGTTTACTTGAGATTTTTTTTGGCACACATGTATTTTCCACAAGGATTATACTGACCCCTAGTGGTTACAGTGTGGTGTCTCATCTGTTTAACAGTGTTATTCTGGTATTTAAAGACAGTAGCAACCACATGCAGCTCAGTCTGTACTGTTGCACTAAAATCAGTGACACTGTTGTCCAAACTCTCGGCTCGATTTGAGCTCTGTATCATCATTCTTGATGTGACCTAAGTGCAGTTATTTTTAAGTCTCACTTGCCCCTAAATCATTGTGATCATGTTATGCAATTTCATTTTCGGATTTAAGGAGAAAAATAGACTGGACTAGATCAGTGGTGCTTACATCTTACTGCTTTCTCAGCTCATAACACACCTACACCTGAATTAACAGCCTTTTCTTATTAACTGAAGTGGATGAGGTATAGCAGGGGAAACACTGACGGGCAGTGGTGGAGGGGGACACAAACCACAAAAAAAGGCATATCTTGTGTGTACGTACTGTATGTATTGTGTGTGCTGCATCAATGCAAAGTCCAGCTCACAGTCATTGTAATGATGTTTGATATGCAAGAACAGATGGGTGCAAGGTCCGAGAGGGAGATGACTAATCATTCTAAGGACACTAAGCAGCCTCACAGCAGTAGGAAAAAGGCTGTGGGACAGTCTGGTGGTTCTGGCCCATATGGACCTGTACCTTCTACCTGAAGGCAGTAGCTGGAACAGGTGATGTGCAGGGTGATGCTGATCCCACAGGATGTTGTGCACTCGACGAAGGCAGCGTGTAGTGTAGATAGTACTTATCTCCGGAAGACTAGTCCCGATGATTTTCCCTGCTTTGACCACCCGCTGTAGTGCCTGTGTTCTGCCCTAGTGCAGCTGGAAAACCACACCAAGAATCCATATGTCAGCACACTCTCTATAGCACAACGATAAAAGTTCACCAAGCTGCTGAGAAAGATTAGTTCTTCTCAGTTTCCTCAGGTAGAAGAAGTGCTGCTGGGCCTTCCCTCTGGCGGAGGTGATGTTATTGCCCCACGTTAGGTCCTCTGTCACAGTTAGGCCAAGAAATTTAAAGCTGGTAACCCTCTCTACCGTCCCTTTCCAATAGTAAGTGGTAAGTGGATGGTCTTTGTGCCCTTACGAAAATCCACAATCATTTTCCTGGTTTTCTTGATTGATTTAAACGCTCCCCTTAGTTACATTTTCTCAGTAATAAAATATTTCCACTAGTAGGTAGGGTTAGGAATATAGAAGCATTTGATCTGTAGGTGATTTAAATTAATTGTTTCCCCTTTTAAAAATATTATGCTTGAGATCCATGCAAACAAATATATTCCAGTTTCAGTTCATTCCTATAGTACAAAACATCCAAAGTTGTCCATGTGAACTGTTTTCCCATGCCTTCATATAAGCAGCAGGTTTTGAAAGACAGTTCTGGTGACAAGATGCCTCACTCCCATTACAGCTTCCTGTCGATAACAGGGGCTAATTAATATCCTCCCGCTTTTCCACTCAGAGGTTTGTTATCCAGACAGTAGATGGCAGTGATGCTCCAGCTTCAGAGGTTAGCTTTTTGCTGCATAGGTGGCTTCCTCACCCACAGGGTTTTGATGAGATTCGGTTGGATGACGCTTTGATGGATGACCTCATTAAGGCCACACAATGGCTGATTTTATGATCAGATACTCGTTTGGTTGCAGATGACGATGCTCAGCTGTCGCTCAAGCATTTATTTGTTAAAGTTACACCACAGATGAGGGATTGTATTGTTTTTGTTTATGATTTTTCTTTTGTGTAGTCACAATGCGTGTCCATACGCCTGGGTGGGCTTCCTGTGTTTGTTAAAAACTAATCAAGTACCACCAGACTGTTTTTTGCATTTTTACGGTGTGTAACAAAACATTTTTACATATTTCATTGTTTTGTAGTCGTTTAGTTGTTTGAAATTATCCGTGATCAAAGGAATATTTAAAAATAACAAATATGAATAATAATATAAATGGATCATTTTGATCAGTTTGTAACAATGAAACGATATTGTAGGAAAATAATCAGTGACAACACTTACCTTTTTGTATAGGTAATATGAAACCTTTTTTTTTTTTTTTTTCATAGTTTTTATATTTGTTAAAGAGTCTCAAGCTACTTTTTTAAAATAAATTTGTGATTACATTTAGAGTTGTTGAATGTCCACAATTCAAATTTGTTCCTGTTTTTACTTAAATTATAGCAGCTATAAACATTCCCTCATTAGTCTCTCTCTCTCAATCTGTTAATAAGACTAAAAAGCTGCAACTTGATGTGCTTTGGTGAAACTGGCAAGTCTCTTTTTCGACAAACCTTTTTCGAGTCCAGAAATCAACACAGCTGTTGTATAGAAACATGATATATTTTATAGCTTTACAGCCACACAGTAAACAGAACACAGTTAAAGTAAGCACAGTCGCTGATTAGATGTTTGTTCTGTGCCACAGACACCCTTGTTGCTCACACCCAGTCCTCTGCTCTCCAACATCCATTTTTGGAGCACACTCAGTCCTGTCGCTCCAATCAGCCCGGCCCGAAGACAGGGCGCGCACACACTCTTTCAGGTGAGTCTACACATCCTGTTATTAATCCATATTTTGTATTCACACAGCGCGAGTCACCATGCTATGTTTGGTTTATTTCTCTGTCTCGTCTTTAAAATATGCAGCATTCCCGCCTTTCTGTTTCTGCCTGTTATCTTGTGATGTCCCCGTGAGTAAGGGGAAGTAAACAAAGCAGGCTTATAGGATTAATGTAAAACTGCGTGCTTGCATTGAGGAGGGGGAAAAAAATCTATGAAAGCAACCTTGATGAGAATTAATCAGAAGAGAGCTCATACATAACTACATTGTTAAGCTAGTAGGTAAAACAAAATTTGTACGTAACACGAGGGCTGTCCTGAAAGTAATGCAAATGTGGGCATCGTTGTTCATCAACTGAGACAGGTGGCTCAAATTCCACATGTTGGTAGAGTACCTTTATACAAAGGTAAGACGAAATGTAGTCTCCATCATAAGTCATGCATTTTGTGCCATGACTTCAACATTGGCACAAACGCATCACTTGTCTATGTTGAGTAGTTGCTATGCTGATACGATATTGCCATACCCAGGTGCCAATTCAGTTTGTACTGTGATTCTGTAAGTATCACAATTTTATAAATATCCTGACTTTATAGATTTATTTCATATTTTGTATCAGCAAAACAGCAAAACTCATTTGAGATGTTGTACTGCATGGCATTGAGTACATGCCACGTGTAGGATTATAGCGCAACTATAACACTTTACCACCTCAACAACAAGCCAATATATATATAATAAATTTTAAAATATCCAATTTGAAGTCAGTGTGACGGTATATTTAATATGCAGTTGAATCGATTTTATTTCCCCAGATGTCTATTGAATAGTAGCTTTGTAGAGGAAGAGTTATTTGACCAACATGATAAATTTGTATGACCTTTGTCTGTTTATTATAAAAAAATATTATGCCGACTTTTTTCATTTATTAGATAAGAGATGTGCAACAGTAACACCATCATTTAAAGCAAATGGTGCAAACAATAATTGTTTCAAATAAAGAATATTTTAAAATATTGAAAAAAAAAGCAAAACCGTGCACTATTTGCTATATACAACTTGAACCATTCTTTTGTAAAACCAAATGGTACTGCGACTGAGAAGGTAACTTGTCCTGCTCTGATCATATAAAAATAAACAAAGTAAAACTTCTTAATTTAAATGGAGTGATACTGTATATACAATTATAAGCTTTAGATAAATTAACCTGCAGATTTATTGGTTTCCATCTAAAACACTGACATACAGTGAGCCCAAAATAACAAAGAAAACATACGTTACACATTTGACGTTTGTAAAGAGTTGATTAGATTATACTTCGTCTGGCCATCATACTTTACTATCTCTCTGCCAGCGACAGAACTGTCACAGAATGTTATGTGTAAAGTTTGGAGCTGTGAAACTGTGGCGTGACTGGCATTGTAACTTTTTTTTTTTCCCCCAATTACATTCAACATTTAATGTTTACTGTCTGATTTAGTCTCAAGCAGCTATATTGCTTACAGGCTTTCAAGTATATACACTCCAGTCCAATAGGTTGGCACAAACTACGAATAAATGCAGTGACACTCTCACAAGACATAAATATTTGCAGAACATGGAAGCAGTTTGTATTTTCACCAAACGCTTTGGCGTATTTAATAGGGACAGAAATCACCAGAGTCTACCCAATATGATAACATTTGGATGCCTATAGTTTAGAGTGCACCACCTGTAGGATCATAAAGGAATAGCAGCCTTTTACCACCTCAAATACACGTGTACATATAGTCAGTGTGGACATGCTTTGTGTCTCGCCACACAAAAGACTGAATCAATTGTTCACCCCGCCACATCTCTAATAAATGTATATGATTTTAAATCATTAGAATTTCAAGCAGTTTAGGTAAACTTTCAAAAATGTAAATAGATTCTTAATATTAAACCAACACATCAGTTGACCCACTGAAGAGATTGTTATATGTAGTCAACCTTATACTCAAGTATTGTTTAACTTATTTACTTGGTCCTAATGTTTTGTGGTAGTGTTTAAGTACCATATGGAGTAGCACACAAACATCTTGGATGATCAACTACACAGAAGACATCATAATGGTGGCCAAAAGTATTAAGACAGCATATGCCCCTATATTGTATTATCATGTGGTTCTCCGTGCACAAAACATGAGATGTCACTAATATTTTTGAGCCTGAGGAATATGGCTAATTAGTGAAAAACTTCAGCTTCTGAAGTCATGGCCTGGTTTTTCTCCTGACCTAAAGCAAATGGCAAACTCCTGGATAATGGTGAAGAAGGCAGGAGCAGTTAAGAAACCATCAGTACTTGAACTTGTGGAAGCAAACAAGCAGACATAGATTGAACACCACTAGAGTACTTGCAGACATCCTTGTGGTTGTTGTATAGCAATTTCATTGCGTAAAATAACAATTTTTAAATGACAAGATAAGAATAAAGTTTTACTTCTGTCTCAATAGTTTTTGCCACTACTGTATATAAATTAAAAAATATATATATTTTAGTACAGCTTCGACTGACTTTCTCTTTATGCTCTTTACATCTTGTATCTCCTCAGTTTCCATCTGTCCTGAGCTCGACCCAGTTCTCTGTGCCGGTACCCACTCTGGATGGCACCAACACGCCTGGACCCCTCTCTCCAGACCCACAGAAGACATAAAGGGTAAAAAGAGGGGAACAAAAAAATTGAAGACTGCCATGATTGGAGGGTTGCCTTGACACACAAAAAAAAACAGGCGACCTCATCCTGTATTTTTCTATTTTAAGACAAATGTGTGTTACCATGTTGACCAAATGCTCCCTCCTGGTGACGAAAACAACGAGTGTTCTTTAGGTGGACCTTTAGGAGTTTTTAGGTGGACCTTCGTCCTGGAGGGAGAGTTGTAATGGTGGTTTTTTGAGCTGTTTGCTCGAATGGATGCAGAGCCATCGATACATAGTCCTGGAAATGTTGAGCGTTAACATTTTTTTGGCTCTTTCTTTGTGTTTTTTGTGACTTTTCTAGGGAATGGCTTTCAGGGAGTCACTGTAATCACTGTTTCTTCAGGAGAAGAAATACAGTGATTGTGATTGTGATAGTAATTTTATTTTTTATATTTTCTACATAGGGATGCATCAATATCATCACCCAAGACCAAAAAACTTTCTTGGTCATTATGGATAGCTATCATGAAACATATAACCTACTTATGTAATTGATCATGAATATCACAGGCAGAAAATTAGTTAGCTCTGTTTACATTTCCCCAGTTTAAGAAGTGATTGTAAAAAGCACAAAAGGCACACATGGTCGTTTTATAAAGCGATAAATTGTATCAAGATGCGGAAAAGCCTGTTTCTATTAAAAATTCAACCAGCTGATTATCAAGAGCATCCTACTAGGCAATAGCTGTTATTTTTACTAGTTAGCATTTTAAAAAGTGTATCAGCTTGTTTTGTAGGATAACGCTGTTGTTACTTCCTCTTGACATTTTTATAGATGTACTATCATGTGGTATCAGACCGATACTCAATATTGGTGTCAGTATCAATGCATCCCTACTTCAACATCATGACGTATCGTATACATAATTGTCTCTCTGCCAGGTCAGTCCTCTTGTTTCTTTGCCTTCGTATTTGGAGGGAGATGATACACAAATTTTGAACAAAGTTTCTCTCATTTTGCACGTTTTTTGCCATAAATCTACAAGCACCTTCACACAACCACTCATGTTGGTCACTTAGTCACTTAACTGAGGCACTAACAATGTCTCAAAGACATTTAAATCTTTTTCAGAAATATCTAGAGATAATCTAGTTTTGTGATGGAAAAATAAGACCCAGGAGTTCTAAGCATCCAGATTCTTATTTTTATATTGTTTGTATCGCCTGTTGAAACAGGGTTTATAGCCATCATACTATTTTTCGAAAGATGTATTTGTATGGTGTGAGCACTTAAGTGACAGGTAAGTTGAATTCGGTTGTCAAACTGGATTGAATAATAATACCAAGATTCTTCTGGAAAAATGATTTTTGTAGTTTTACAAATAAGTAAGGAATAGAAAATAAATATCTGGAACATAAATTGAGGCCAACACGATTCAGATTTTTTATTTTTATTAAAAAAAGTCAAAATGTACATGTAGGCAGCTCCACACATTTCTTATTGAAAGTGTACATTTAAACTGAGCAAGTAACATCTAAAGTGAAAAACAGTTAAATCTCTTCTTTTTTTTTCTTAAAAAAAGAAGAAAAAAACCTTAATCCGAAATCAACGCCACAAAAAATTAACAGCAGATTATTTTATAATGTGTATTTCATTACACATTATAAAATCATCACCCAAGAAAGATTCTGGTTTTAAACACTTTTCAGTTTGTTTACATGAATTTATATGAATAAATGAATCTAAATTAAGTAAACATTTTAATTTACGTTATGTACATTTATAAGTCAAGTTCCTACTAGTGCAAAGCGCAATATTCTGTGGAAACATTTTAAGGTCTATTTGGACAGGTCTGTAAAAATTTCACATTTATTTTTGTGGAATGAAAAATGTCTACAATCTGAATTAAAAAGTGTAGCTTTAAATTTCGAAATGAATTTTTATAGTTGAAATTAAATGCATCAAATTAGATTCGTTTGCTCGGGTTCAAACCAAACTGTACAATGATAATCAGGTGTAAAACTCTATCCATTCCAGAATAGATTGACATTTTTAGGAAATTAAAGGAATGCAGATTTAACTGCACAAATGTAACCTTTAGAAATTTAAACCTGAAATGGATTGTTCAGCTGAAATATTTTCTGCACATGATTTATCATTCTCTTGTATTTGAAGCCTTTAACTTGAAATTCAAGTCATGGAATACCATGTTAGTCAGATTTCAGTCAACTACTGCGCTTTACTTCCAAATTCCCTGAAGATTTTTACAATTTAAATTTATGCTGTAGTACCACATTTCTCATTCCATTCATTTCCATCCACTGCAGTTGAGACTACTTGCAACATGGCACATTGTCTTAAATAAAATTCCCTTCTAATAGTGAAGCCAGCAGATTTCTACAGCTTTGATCAAATCCAGGAAATGTATATCTAAACAGTTGCACAACACAAAATCCTACCTCTGTCATTGTGTCGAATTAGGATCTTGTAAAGCCAAGACTCAAACTCAGAACTGGATTCACGGCCATGCACGGCCTGGCGTCGTTATTCACTCACTACACATGTGCAACTAAAGCGCTTGAGCAATTCAGCTCAGCGTCAAAATTGTGGCAGAGAAAAAGGTAAATATTAAATTTAAATTATTCAGCATCTCAGACTAAGTCTCAGGTATAAATACAAAAGCATTTATGCAGTATGTATGAAGCTTAAAACACTGCGTAGGTAGAAAATGTGGGCATTATAAATACACAGCCAAGCCAGTCCGATTTAAATAGTAATGATAAAGAGGCAGAATAAAAGTAAAAGTCAAAGATCTAAGTGTTAATTTTAATGGAAAAACTACAGAGAAAATGCTTAGAAATTATTAATCTATTAAAAACTCAACATCCCTTAACTTTTAAAAGGGCTTTATTATTATATTTCGTAAAACATAAAAGTAGAAATAAAGGTATATTAATGCATTTGATTTTTCACTGCCATACAAGAATTTTTTCCCCCTCCTTTTTTTTTGTTGGTTTCCCTGTGGTCAGATTTTTGGCCGTCGGTGCTTTCTGGAACTACAGACTTGGATGTAAAACCGAAATATTACAAACCTAGCTGTAACATATATTAACTAAAGCTAACGAGGTTTAAAGTGTAATTTGAGATTATGTATGTTTTAGAAAATCTAAGGACCCGAAAAATTATGCTTTTGTGCTGTTTACTTTGGGATAAGTTTTTGTGGCTTTTCTTAATGTTTTTTTTTTTTCCCCTCCAAGTAAAAGTAACCAAGTGCAAGTTTTCTTTAATAGCTGCAGCCTTCAATTTACTCAGTGTGTTTTAAATGATTCAATACATATCTAATTATTAGACTTGAGCATTCCTGAAAGTATTCACCCCGTTATGGTGTGTATTTTATACGCACACAGATCTATTTAGTGTGTGATGTAAAATGGGAGATTACTGTTTTTTATTTCTTCTCAATGTTCATGTTTATTATACAGCTAGTAAAATGAAAAATACTCATATTTTGCCCTCAAACATTAAGCTGACATTTTATGTATAGTTTTGTCCATGTTGTGTAAATATTATCTATAGATTAGTTTGTGACATTCTTTTCTAAAATCGTTCTTTTGTTTGTGTAGCATTCCCAAACTTATATTTTTCTTTTCAGTGTTAATTTTCATTGTGGCACTTACATTTAAAAATACCATGTTGAAATCAAATCTGTTGGGGGGGAGGGGGGGTGTAACCTGCATTTTCCCTCCTACAAAAAGACAAATCTATGCACCTTTGTCTTTTACTGCACAGCTAAAGAGATCTTTATATTTACTACTTTTTTCCAGAATTGTACTCATCTTCTGCACCATTCAAACTAGTCAAGTGATAAATCTATTTTCTTAAGAATTAAATTTTCAGAGAATTTGGATTGGGGGAAAAAAGCCAACTCAAGTTACTCACCTGCTCATGCCTTTTTCTAATAAAATGAAATAATGTTTGAAGGTTAGTGGAATTTAGTGGAATACAAATTTCCTAAACACTGCCTTGATACGTGACCAGTCCTACACATATCATGTAATTGTTGTTCAGCCTGTAAAGGAAGAAATATATATACACACACATCTAGGTGCAAATGCTATTTTTGAATGTTTTGTCCTACTGTCTTCAGTCTGTCACAACCAGCGCAAATGTTTACAACTGTCAAACTGGCTTTATAGCTATTGTGAAAGTTGAATAAAAGGAGAAATAAAGAAAATGAAAAATAAGATCTCAGGTTTTTTGTTCTCTTAGCAGTGGATATTAAGGATACACTGACTCTGCAAAGTGCACAGAAAAAAATTTGAAGAACCTAGGAGAATGTGCGTTTTATGATTTTTCCCCGATTTTCTCCCTAATTTAGTCGTGTCCAATTCCTCCCCGTCACTAGGGGGCTCCCACATTAAGGCTACTACTACCACTCAGTCGGGAGGGCCGAAGACTATCACGTGTTTCCTCCGAACCACGTGATGTCAGCCGACCGCATCTTTTCGAACTGCTCGCTCGCGCACTGTTGGGGGCGCCAACTCGGAGGCCCTATGATTTTCAAAAAATATATCGCATATCTTATTTATTTAGTTTAAAAACTTAGCCTCATTATTGCTTCATTGCAAGTAAAGTAAAAATTTACTTTTTAATTATAGGTCATGAAAATATAGTATCTCAAAACGTATTAATATTTGCTAAGATCAATCAAAAATGATCTACCAAAACTTCAGAAATATATGTTCATTTGAAAGCAGTGCAGATTCATAGCACAGTTTACCTACAGGGGTTGGACAATGAAATTTAAACACCTGGTTTTAGACCACAATAATTCATTAGTATGGTGTAGGGCCTCCATTTGCAGCCAATACAACATCAATTAGCCTAGGAAATGACAGATACTGCACAGTGGCCAGAGGGATTTTGAGGAGAATAGTGGCCAGGTCACTACATGATGCTGGTGGAGAAAAATGTTTCCTGACTCGCTCCTCCAAAAGACCCCAAAGTGCCCCTTCAGGATACAATGTTTGAACCACTGGGTGCACTTCCAGAATGGTAGTCCTTGGCAGTGGCGTGCCATCTAGCACAAGTATGGGCCTAGGGAATGCCTTCTCCACACCGTAACTCTCCCAGATTTGGGAAAGACAGTGAAGGTAGACTCTTCAGAGAACAATACACGTTTCACATTGTCCACAAACCAAGATTTTCACGGCTGGCACCGCTGAAACCGACGTTTGGCATTGACACAAGTGACCAAAGGTTTGGCTATAGCAGCCCAGCCATTTACATTGACCCTGTGGCGCTCCCAACGAACAGTTTTGTTGGAAACAGGAGAGTTGAGATGCACATTTAATTCTGCAGTTGGGCAGCTGTGGTTTTATGTTTTTTTATAAAAAATCCGGGTTAGCACCCGGACATCCCTTTCAGGATCCCTTCCTCTTGCCTCCACAGTTACTCCTGTTGGATGTGGTTCGTCCTTCTTGGTGGTATGCTGACATTACCCTGGATACCGTGGCTCTTGATACATCACAACATCACGAAAACTTGCTGTCTTGGTCACAGATGCTCCAGTGAGATGTGCACCAACAATTTGTCCTCTTTTGAACTCTGATATGTCACCCATAATGTTGTGTGCATAGCAATATTTTAAGCAAAACTGTGCTATTATGCTCTTAATTAAACCTTCACACTGTGCTCTTACTGGTGGAATGTGCAAAGATTGGCTACCAGGCTGGTTGCATTTAGCCATGAAACCTCCAATACTAAATTGGCCAGTGTTTTATTTT
Source organism: Clarias macrocephalus (assembly GCA_011419295.1). Lineage (NCBI taxonomy): Eukaryota > Metazoa > Chordata > Actinopteri > Siluriformes > Clariidae > Clarias > Clarias macrocephalus. The sequence goes on along the minus strand of JAAGKR010000882.1, from coordinate 43,978 downwards.
CATTGTTCAACCCCTGTATGTATCATGTGCGGTAAATCAGTTGAAGCCTGTAATGAGGGAAAAAAAAAAAAAAAAAAAACACACCACAGGCAAACACAGGCTCACAGTGTTTAAACAGGTATTACACCTTATACCAAGCAACATAAGAACTCGCACTGAAGCTTATGCCATACATTTGATCCATTTTTAATAACTGCTGGAATTTCCAGCATCTTCTTGGCCATTATACTCAATTTAACCTTTTTACAAACGGCAATTAAGAACGCCATCTTGTCCTCATCTTAAACCACAAAATATTTCCCCCCCAAATGAAAAGTGCATTAATCCCCAATGTAAGAGTTGGATTGAATGTGTTTTATTTTCGATTTACACTGTTTAATGATTAGTTACAAACATAACGGGCAGCCAGTGATGTATAAATTTAGCTTTCGAGGTGTTTCAAAATACGCTATAAAACAAGTCTTAGCCCAACTTATACCAAACATGTCCAAACAGGAGGAAAGTCCTAGACCTTTCTCTCCCTCTCTTTTTTTTTTGGCAACGACAACAGACTCAGCAAGCAAACATCCCGATTTCCTCAGACTTGGAACACCTCTACTTGCTTAATACAGATGAATCAACAACAAATCATCTTTGGGCTTGGTGTACAGTTCTTTAAAAAATCTAACACTTCTCAGGCTGTGAGGATCATCTCAATCCACTTATCGAGTCTCAGTCTCGTCCCCTTCTCTCCTATGATGCAGTCTCAGACTGTGACTGTCTTGGTCTGTTTGATCCTACTTCGACTGTAGCATGACCAGTTACTCAGTGTTCATCTTCGATTGTCCCAGAGCTTTCTGCTACAGGAGTGGCACTCGCAGCTGTACAACAACACAGACAATACAATACATGGACAACAAACTAGTTCAAGGTTTTTGTAATTATAATTACCAGCATAACAACCTCTTAACCAACAGGTTTTTTTTTCTGGAACAAAATACTGGTAGATCTAAATGCAGCAAAGGTTTTCAGTATACTGAACCAGGCACTCGAGATACAGCAGGAGAGCCATTAAAACCCCCTTATATATTCAGCAATGCAATCCCCACCATACCCATGTGATTTGGTTTGGCGTGCCACAAACCCAGACCACCTCAGTTCAATGGATCAAAACGACCAATGAACGATGGATTAAAATGCATACTTGGTTTTATTGCACATCTCTAACTGATACTTCTCTGTTTGCCACAGCATTCCTCCGAACAAATGCATTTTCAGTAATACAGGTAATTAAAAAGCAGTCATACCTGCTAAGTGCTTTTTGTGTCTGTGTTGAACTAAAAGCAGTGCCAGGAAAAGTGTGAAGCCCATGCAGCCGAAGATCATACCACACAACAAGAAGCTGTAACTGCCATGTGTATCGATCATCTGGAAAAGGAAAAGCGCAAAAGGTCAAAACCCGTTCAAAGTTATGTATACAACATATGAAATACAACGTGGCTTTATTACCGATCCCACCAGTGACTGGAGAAGCATCTCTCCCATCCCAGCAGAGGTCACAAGGACTGTAGTGGCACAACCTTCATGACAAAAATATAAAATGCTGTGCATTAATGTTCTACAGAGGATTCAAGAAAGAAACAGCACCAGAAAAAATACGTTCAAATTTCTCAGCCAAATCGCTTTCATGAATTCAATAAAATATGAATAAAAAAAATAAAATAAAAAAAAAGAGAAATCATGAATAGGATCATGCAAAACTTGGTCTCTCTTCATACGGCACAGACATTTTAGTATTTTCTGGGTATCTTATGAAAAACCTCTAAGAGAGCAATTCATGATGGCATCAAATTTAATAGAAGAGGGCTTATATTAATTGGACAGGAGGGGGAACGTGTTAAAGCCGCTGAGAACGAACTAATTCCGCTTTAATTTCTCTCCTCTGGATCATGAGATTATTCACTCGCCCAGACTTGCATTCAGAAGGTTATTAATGTCTTTCAAACTTGAGCTGTGCAGAGCCCGTGCTAATTCCTCAGCCCTTCCAAAAGGGGCTCCGAAGAGATCAATTATCATTTACTTGAATATGGATCGAGCGTCCAGCTCGGAGGTGTCGTCCCAATACCAGGGCCGACCAAATGAATCTGGAATTTAAAAAAAAAAAAAAAAAAAAAAAGCTGTCAGTCTTACAAGGGAGATCGATGGGCAGTCAAACCGACACGTTGGTGATAAACACAGGGATGAGGACAGGAATGACTTGTTTTGGAGCCAAAGGATGGCACATCCTACAGGCGTATCCTTGATCTTGGTGGAAAGCCTTGAGTAAACACTGCTGATATCATCTGTGTGTCACACTGGGAACTAAAAGCAAGATCCTTAGTGACAGATTGCTGTAAATACCTTTGTAGTCAAGGAGGTCTTCTGTCAGAGCCAGCATACACGGGTAGACGCTGCTGATAAACAGACCAAGAAAGCAGGTACCAACAAAAAGGAAGGCACGGTTTGTGTACAGGATGAGCAGAAGCAACTGAGTCAAAATCACTCCAACCTGCAAGAACAGGAACAAAAACAAACAAACAAAAAAAACATTGGAGAAAAATCTGTCCATTTGTGATTATATTAGTCTTAAGATCATTATGTTTCACTTTGTGCAGGAGCCCGATAAAATCCTGTGATCATGTACATGTTCTCTAAAAATAGACCTGCGGTTACAAAAAATGTGATGGTGGTGATAAGTAAATTTATAGCTAGCTGTCATCACATTTGAGGAGTGTGTACAAGATTTAAGAAAAATAACTTAAGAAAATCATACAGATGGAAATTTTCCTTAGCTTAGAAAGAAAAATAGGAACTGTAAAAACCTCTACACAAGCATTCAAACAAGAAATATGCTATTCAGAAAAATACCATAAAATCTGATCAACTTTCCTATCCTATATCCTACTCAAATGTAAATTTACTCACAAGGACAAAATATTTTATCTTGAATTGATCGATTTTAAATCCTATAATTAGCCTAAACTCCGCTTTAGTACGCTTTCGTTTTTATTACACTTAGCAGCCGGACTTGTCCAGTGTGACTTATAGAAGAGCTTAGGAGGCTTGCACGAGGACATCTCTTTATGCTAGTTCACTAGAGAATAAGAGTACCATTGAGAACATTTTGTGAAAAAGAGGTCATTCTATACTGCTGGCATTAATTTAACAAAAATAAAGAAAGAAAACTAAGAAAAATACAATTTAAAAACCAAACAAATCATCAATTATGTTTGGTTATGATAAAAGAAGGGTCAGATAGGAGCCATAAAAAGATTCATCTGAAGAATGATTTAGGGCTTACTTAATAATAATAACAACAACAACAACATTACTGGCATAGTAGCACTGGCATTGCAGTTTTTCTGGCTTTACCCTGATGGTTCATTTTGCATCTTTGTAGGCGTTATTACATGCAGATCATTTGGGTCAGGAACACACTGTGCACGTTAGTGGTGATCAACATACACATAGGAGTCTAAATTCTGAGATGACCTCTACATCCTGTATTTTCTTAGTTCCTGCTCTATGTGTAGTTTAGTTTAATACCCCCCCCCCCTCCATTTCCAATCACTTCCTTACATTACTGCAGTTATATATTTCCTAACATTGATTTAGATGGTGTCCGTCTTCACAGTTTGTTGGGGGTATGATCACCTGATTGGTTAATCCTCATAATTTTTTTTTTTTTAATCAAGGGATACCAACTTCAACCATCAGCAAAAATCAGGCAATAAAATCTGAGTAAACATTCCTTGTCTTGTGTTAAACAAATATTCCTCAACAAACACACCAACTACTGTACATAGCTGGAGCCAAGATCACCTGACTGATTGGTTTGTTACCTCAGTCAGTCCCGATGACCTTGATTACTCTTCTGGATAGAACATGATACACCTTGTACAAAGAACAATTTAAAACCCGTGGGCTGACATCTCCAGTGTACCAAGTGACCGACGCAACAGGAACAAGGATATAGATGTGTGCTTTGCTTTATGGTACAAGTCAACTTAAAAACAAACTTTACAAGTGAATGCTACAGAGTTTTATATATCTTCACATAGGGGAGAAGTTAAAGATGCTGCAGGGAAAGAAGAATAAAAATTTGGTAAAACATCAGCCCACATGGGAAAACACTCATTATCTAAATAAAATACGTGTGTGTGTGTGTGTGTGTGTGTGTGTGTAATACACACATATATACTGACTATTATTGAATAATTTACACCGTTTTTTTTTTTTTTTTGGTTAATGTTTTGTAAATGTTATTGGATTTTAAAGGAAGCCACAAAATTCCAAACTGAAATTTTATTATACAGGTGTATATATACATTTTTGTATAATAGTAACGTTATATAAATATATACACACACACACATAAATATATACAGTTGTGCTTATAAGTTTACATACCTTGGGAGAATTTGCAAGACGTATACCACTTTTTGAAGAAAATATTGTGAGCGACAATGCAAAACAAATTAATTTTATTTCTTATAGGACTCAAGTGCAAATGTAAGACATAACAGAATGGAACAATCAAACAAAACATGACAAAGGAAATAATACTCTTTCAAAAGTTTACTCTTCTAAATCTAATTCTGATTAGAAATAATTGTGCATGAGGTCCTTAATTCTCTCATTTATAGCTGCCTTTTCTACTTGAAAAATGCCTTCAGTTCCTGTACATTTTTGGTTGGCTTGAATGAACTGCACGTTTGAGATCTCCCTGAAGTGGCTTAATGATATTGAGCTCAAGAGCCTGTGATGGCCGCCCGAGAACCTTCAGCTTTTTCTGCTTTAGCCATTGGGTGGTCAACTTGGTCTTGTGCTTTGGATCGTTGTCATGTTGGAAAATCTTAGAGCGTCCCATGCTCAGCTTTCATGTTGTAGAATGCAAATGATCTGCCAGTATTTTCTGATAACATACTGCATTCATCTTGCCATCAATTTTGACTAAAGTTCCTTGTGCCACTGGCTCTGATACCGGCCCAAAGCATAAGAGATCCACAACCATGCTTTACAGTGGGTATTGTATTTTTCACTGTAGGCCTTGTTGACTTCTCACCAAACAAAGTTCAATTTGTTCTCATCTCTCCAAATGAGCTCCAGAAGCTGTTTGAGGCTTGTCTAGGTGCTGTCTGTCGTACTGCAACCTTTTTGTGGCATGGGTTCAGTAACTACTTTTTCCTGGCAACTCGACCATGTACGTCATTTATGTTCAAGTACCTCCTTATTGTGCTCCTTGAAACATTATTACCATTTTTTTTCTAGAGAAGCCTGTATTTCTTCTTTTTCTTCTTCTTCTTATACAAACACTTAGGAAGACCGGCCACAGGAGGGAACCCACCCTCCACCTGTCGACTGCTCCAGAACTAAGGGATCCCAGCGGCGCGTGCCGGTGAGCGGAGAGAATAAGCTTGGTGACTTACATGTGTATTCTTTTCTTTTGGCAGACTCGGATACCGGTGGGAGCTATTGTTCACGTACGCAGATGAGAAGGAGCCGCCGCTCCTGCGCACCTGCTGCCTCGCTACGCCGCGCCTCCGCACCGACTCCGGCAGCCCACCACCGTGACACAGCTGAGCACGGACCGCTGGCTGCAGGCTGGGTTTTCTGCTCCCTACTCCCTCCATATACGCACCGTAAATAGTCACTTTTATTCATAGAAGAAACCGTGTCACTTTACACCATTGTAAATAAAAGCTCAGCTGTTTCACTGCATCTGTGTCTCTGCATGTCCGTGACCCCGTTCCCACTACTACACTTTTTTTATTTTTTATTATTCAATCAAATTGATGTAGATAAATCACAAAAAAAATAGATCACCAATTAAATTTTAAGCACATATTTGAGAACAGAATAATGGTCAAATCAAATTTACATGTTAAACTTAACTTTCATAATAACTACGGAACATTTACATTAAGGAATTTGGCAGATGCCTTTATCCAGAGCGACTTACAATTTTTTTGATCTCATAATATATCTGAGCAGTTGAGGGTTAGGGGCCTTGCTTAAGGGCCCAACTGGGACAACTTGGTGGTCACTTCCCAAAGTTCTCCTGTGCTGGGTCAGCTTCTCCTACAGCAGATCTCAGGTTCAGATCTGGCCTCTCCAGATAATTTTCACACAATTGGGAAGAATGATTTGATCCTTATCTTGTCTTGCTCTACAATAAAGTTATCCGCAGTCAGTCATTGCCCAGAGAAAATAGCAAATAAAATATACCACTCTTCAGTATAGAGTGGTATCCATGCTGATAGAGGATAATCACATGATGCAGATTGTCCACTTTCCCTTTGTGAGCGCACCTCAGGTCACCATGTTACCACTTCCATACTTTACTAATGGTGTTAGGCAGGCGTTTACCATCTTTTCATGAGGTCACATTAAACTTGGAATAATCAGTGAACAAAACTTGGGTTCAACATCGAAAGTCCATTTTTTCTGCATCTTGGCCCACTGCAAAATTCTCTTCCGATTTGCCAACCTTAGAAGTTTTTTTTTTTCTTTTTTCTTGGCAACTCTGTCCATGAGGCCAGCTGACTGAAGTCTCCTACAGTCCTAGCTGTTATTATTATTATTTTTTTTATCATCATGATTCATTAGCAGTAAGGTGTCTTTCTCATGGACCTGCACTCATAAGTACTTGTCTTCTTGGAAAGATGTGCACTTGGGCCTTCCACTACGTCTTCTATCCTGATTGGATCCAGTTGCAGCAGGTCTCTGGAGACTATAGTGTACATATTTTAAAGAAATCTTACATGATTTGGGTGTATCTCAGAGAATAACTTTGCTTTTGTGTGTACAGTCCCCATAAACAGATGCATCTCTTTTACAAGTTGGTGACAAGTTACCCGTCGATTTTGAAACAGTTGCCCCATGCAAATTTATTACAGCTTAAAGTCTTCTATCAAGCATGAATTTTTCACCTTCATTTACAATTTAAGTCCCAGTCTAAAGTACAGCTGTTTTTAACACATCGTTTGAAATAAACAGATATTCTATAACACTGGAAGTATACCACCACGCACATAGCACCTTTGCCATATAGATGAGCACTCATTACAACCTTCACAGCTTAAGTTTGAAGCAATTATGGTTTGCTAGGTTTTTTACGCTTACCTGGTTAAATGTGAGCAGGCGAACAGGTTTGACCCGGTAAGACAGCGGTATAGAGACTAGACGTCCCACTGTGATAGCCGCCCAGAACACGCTGGTCAGGTAGCCCGCCATCTTGTGTGTTAGACTCATAGGTGGAGCCACGGCATAGGTATAAACAAAACCTGTGTACGACCCCTGAGGTGCAAATGATATGAGATCAATCACTACTTTGTTTCTATTTCTTACACACTCTATTTAACAGTAAAGCAGAAAGTAGCCTGGATTGGAATACGTTGGTCCAGGAAGCAGTATTCCGTACCACTATGCCATCTGAGAAGAAAAGCACCATCCCGCCGAAGACATGGAGCCCAAAGAAGGATGCAGGTTGTCCTCTCAACCTGCTGAGGTGACAGCAGTTTAGCATATCCATGTGGCCTGTGGAGAGAAGTTTATTTCAAGTGGTTAATTTGTTAATTTATGTACTTTCTTTCTACTTCAGGCAGAACATATTTCCTTTGTATTTTGGGTTGCACTTAATCAGAACAAAGAACAAGGTGGAGTTAGGGCTTGGATCTTGCCTGTAGGTTCATGCAGCTCTGTGCTGCTTACGTCTGCCTTCTCTATGCTGCCCTGCATCTTCACTGCACCCGAGCGCAACTCCTGACCCAGAAGACGAGGACTGGGCTCAGGGCAGCATGGGAGCATTTGCTCCCGATACATTAGGATCACAACAGCAATAGGCACAGGGAGCTGGATGGAGAGAAGTGTGTGCAATTATTCACTTGGTTTTTACTCCAGTCTCAATGCACTGCATGATTTCTCATTTTACAAAAGAAATTATTCATTTCTAATTACTGTATTCTCCTAAAAGGAAAGAAATGTAAAACTACAGTGACTTGCAAAAGTGTTCATACCCCGTTGTACTTTTCCACATTTTGTCACATTACAACCACAAACATAAATGTATTTTACTGGGATTTTAAAAGTGGCACATAAACTGTGAAGCGGAAGATATTACAAATAAATATCTGAAAAGTGAGGCATGCATTTTAGTCAGCCTCCCCCTCCCTTTCAACATTCTAGCTCAAGATCAGTCAGATTAGATGAAGAGAGTCTGGAATTTGACTGGGCCATTCTAACACACAAATATGCTTCGATCTAAATCATTACATTATAGCTTTGACTGTATGTTTAGGGTCGTTGTCCTGCTGGAAGATAAACCTCTGCCCCAGTCTTAAGTCTTTTACAGACTATAGCAGGTTTTCTTCTAAGACTGCCTTCTTCCCATCACCTCTGACCAGCTTCCATACATTTTGACCTCATGTGACTAGAGCACCTTCTTCCACGTTTGCTGTGTCCCCCACATGGATTGTCACAAACTGCAAACATGTAAGGCTATTGGCTGTATTCATAAAAAAAGATGAAATTACACACTAGTGCACTCTTTTTACTAATTAGGTGACTTTTGGAGGCAATTGGTTCCACTGGAATTTAGCCATACTTTTCTGACTTTTACTTGTTAAAAATCTCGGAAACCATTCAACATTTTCCTTCTACTTTACAATCGTCATTAGTACCACTTTGTGCTGGTCTATCACGAAGTCCCAATAAAATGCATTTATGGTTGCGTGTTATAACGTGACAAAATGACAAGGCACTGTAAGACAAAACTCCAAACACAGAAACATATAGCAGGGTTAGAATTATTATTATTTTTTTATTTGTAATGAAACTGTTAATACGGTCTCAATGGGAAGTTCTCACGCTCACCTTAAAACGGATTCTAATCCGTTCTTCCCCTAATCATTCTAAATGCAGTATTCCACAATGCCAGATGTTTTGAAGTGCTTTGTTAATGTACTTAAAATAGAAACTGAAATATTCTATTACATGTAGTACAGCAAATATTCATAATTCCCATGAATTAATGTCTGCTTGGACAGAAGGACACACCTGGATTGTTGTAATTTAAAAACATTGGGAAAAAGTAACTTGCTTTAAACAGGTCCCGTATTTCTTTAACATGGGGTTAATGCAAGTCTCGGATTCTCCTAAAATTGTATTATACCGTAAACTCCCTTTGTTTCAATCCTTCTCCAAGCATGCCGTTTCACTGTCCTTGTACATGAGCTATACATTGACATCTAATTAATTGTTTATTTCTCCTGGCCAATACAAACAAATCAATGCTTATTTGCTGCTTTCAAGTCAGAAACATATTCAAAGAAAATTGATAAAAATGTATGCGGTTTTTAATCTATACGTTTTCAAATAATTCGAGTCAGTAACCATTTCATAATTGATCATCTGTTTGAGTAAAGCAATGGATGATCAATTAACAGTCGGTTTAACCACAGAACAGTGGCAAAACCTGAATGGCCAATAGATGACGGAGTAAAAACAGTATTTTACAGGGAAAGCAAAGTTTGTACTAAATACACTATAACTTTAAAAGATACCAACTCAATTTAGCTCAGTGGGACTGCAGAAGCTTCATATGAGTCTCAGCTGAACTTTGTCAGCGACACTGTTTTTATATGTTTGCACTTCAGTATATGACTTCTGTACAAATTGACTTAAAGTTTTTGATTATAATCGATGATTGTCCCACCAATAGCATTTCAAATAACCTGATCTATGATCAAAAACCACATTATGATCTGAACCAGGAGTTTTCTGATCTGTTATTGTCCAAACATTCCCCTACCTAAAATTCCCTGTAGGCCTGTAACAACGACCACAACATGCACTCGCACTAACCAAGGTTATATATATTTTTTATATTTGGAAAACCCATGCCTTTCATAATTGCTTGGATTTAATCAATGGCATCACTTAATCTTAATAACGTGTACATTTAAACTGCTTGCTAGAACTGTTCTTCTCTACCTGATAACCTATAACATGAGCTCTGACTCAACAGAATAGACAATAAATGGCCCAGAAAAAATGCTTCATGGCCCAGATAAAAACTGAATTTGACATGGCTGTTCTAGCCCATGGGTGGTGAATTTTATTCTTGGGTTTGTGTAAAGAATAAATCTTTCTACTCATCTTTACACTGTACAATCCTAGAAGTTTATGTAGGATTAACATGAGGGTGTTAGTTTGTATAGACAAGGTGGGGTGCTAGACTTGTAGGATTTCTAGCCTCGCCTTACGTTGTATGAAAAAGTTCCTTAGTTGTGGGAATAAAGAAGGAAATTTCAAATTTTATATCTTCTCTACTCAGGCCCAAATGACCATTTTGTGGAGGTTATCAACTCCAGTGTATTCAACAGGAAGAGGGGAAGCAAGGACTGTTTCAGTGATATCCCAACTATATTATCATCATCCTAATTAAATATTTATTACATAGTACAGAGGTGAATCCCTGGCAGATATGAAAAAAAATATCAAATATCAAAGAGTTTGTAAGGCAATAAACAGGCAGTACTGCTGTCCACCTGTGACATGAGGACAACATGCAACACTGAAAACTTCCAAACTTCCATTTTATTTTCAACACACAGAAAAAAAGAGAGTAAGATTCAATTATTTCTCTTGTACCTTACAGCATGGTGAAATTATTATTATTATTATTATTATTATTATTATTTTTTTTTTTGCATATCCCAGTCAGGAATCTGGGGTCAGACCATAGCGTCAGCCAAGGATACAGCCACCCTGGAGCAGATAGGTTTAAAAGCCTTGGTCAATGCGTTTGGGGGGGAGGGGGGGGTCTTGACTGATCAATAAGTAGTGTAAAATTGATGCTGAAATTCAGAATAAACTCCTACAAATATAATGCTCAAAAAAACAAAACAAAAAACAAAACAAACAAAATGAATGCCCCTTATATGTCTATGGTTTAAGTCAGACCAGGACCAAGTGCTCCCTTAATCGTTTTTTTTTTTTTAACAAGTTATTTTAAATCATAATTATATTATAATTATGATTAAGTTAGAATATGAAGCACTTCTAATTAAGAACCAATAATTGGAAGTCATACGGCAGTGACTGCATTGCATTGTGGCATGTGTGCAGCACCACAATGATGATTATGTGCAACAAGTTATTAAGTTCACATCTAATGCACAGTCAGTGTTTAAGTCTCCATTAGGAGTTTCACCTTCCATGTGCAGCAATTTCAAAGAGAATTAAATGATAAGGCTTTTACTGCGCACACAGTGGTATCAGTCATCCCCGCCTTACATCATAAGACATTTCAGATCACACCCTAGAAAATACTTTACATTCAACAACTTTGTTTTGCAAGTAACTTAATGGGGAATGTACTTTTTGGTCATTTTCAGACAGTTCCATGGGTCCCTAGTGTGTATGTAAATGGAAAAAACACAACATCCTCTCCCTTTTTTCTTTAATAAATTTGGGAAAGTCCCATTTCCGTTCTCAGGGCCCAGCTATGCCCAGAAACCATCATTTCATTTGCCCACTGAGACAGTTACAGTAATGTGAGACTGATTTCTCAATGAAGGACAATACTAAAGTGTGTGGATCTTGTCTGACTGTCTGTGACTCAACTTCAGATCCTCGATCTACAAGTGTTATATTTTAGAGTTACTGTGTGTTAAGTTTGTTTGTTGAATGTATGCACATTCTGAGGCTAATGCTTCCAGCAATAGCTTCTATTGCCCCAAAAGCTGGTTAACCACACTTGGAGTAACATAATCGTCATGTCTTACATTTACGAACGCCATGATCCAGAAGGCGTAGGACACTTTGGTGCCCACTTCACCTTCATCTTCGAGAGAAATGTGGGACACATTATGCAGGTGTCTGCCGGATAGCGTGTTCCTCAGGTGCTTCATGGTTGAACTTGAATTGATGGTGGTGTTTCCTAAGATACAGTCCGTTTCAGATAGAAACGGGTCAGCGATGAGGGGGCTTAACAATGCTCCGAGACCAATGAAAAAGTGAAGCACCTGAAAAGGAAAATAACATTAAATAAAATGAAGAGAACATTTCTTTATTAAAATGTCTGTTTTCATGGTCAGGTTTGCACTGAATCTCATGATGCCCTTTAAACTACTAAATGAAACCTTTTTGCTGCAAATGTATAAATGTGAACAAATTGCCTGTTAGATTGCTGTTGGAGTCCGCTAGCAGGTTCAGCAGTTTGAGCTACCCATCTATACAGAATAGGCTAAGCATGGTACCTGAATGGGATTGGGATGCTGATGGCTGTATCTTTAATACTTTATCTTGTTGAGCGGCACTTGACCTGGAAGCAGAACCTATCCCACGAATTCTGGATGCAAGTTACAATGCCATTCCATTGCACTCACAGGCATGTTCACACTTAGGGGCAATTTAGACCTACCAGTCCACATACTGCTATATTTATGAAACTGGAGATCTGAGGACCATGGAACTGAAGCGGGAATGCCATTCCCTTCCTTATCGTGGAATATTACTCAAAGACTTTCAGTTAAGCAGTTTAATAAACATTCTGGACTATTCAAAGAGCATTTCTTTCAAGCATTAAGTCTTCAGGTGCCTGTAGAAACTCCTTCTATGAAGCTAGCACAATTCCTCAATCCTAACCCATTTGACTAAAAGCATGTGGACACTTGAGCATCATACCCATATTCCTGTGATCTCCCATGCGACCCCACCCTGTCCCCGTTTGTGCACAACGCCACGTCCATGAATTTAAGCTTAGTGTACAAGCACCTGAATGTTCTACACAGAGCTCTGTCTGCAAGTCCAATTCCCCAATCACAATTCAAAATCCTCCACTCCAGAGGACAGCAAGGAGAGACAAACTCTGGAACGGGATGTTCAGCAAGGATATATGGGTGTGATGCTCTTTTGTAAAAAATATAGTGCATCTTCTCACCTGGAGGAATACAGTGGAGTCCTTCTGGTAAAGCTTCACCAGCTGCAGGTTGGAGATGGTATCGATGATGCCCATGGCCAGGCCAGTAACGGCCATTGCTGTTACTAACATCGGCAGATTGCTGCATAATGGGATTAATGCAAACACCACAGAGATGATCAATGTGGATGCAGCGAGGGTTGACAAAGAGGAGCAAAATCTGTAGAGGAGAGATTGTCATTCAGTCTAGAGCAAGGGGTTAGTTTTAGGTACCAAGCCATAAGAGTCTTTCCTCTATTCTGGGTGCCAACAACATGGAACGAGTAGATCCAATGAACACTATATGAGGTTTATATAACATAGAAAAAACTGATTTTCAACCATTTTCTACCCTAGAAACTTAAAATTAACCATAAGGCTTTAAAGTGTTAGATGAAAACCAAGCGAACCAATGGTGGGTTGAATTCGCTAGCAAGTTTGCCTATTGCTAGCATAGCTGACAATAGGCTAATAAAAATAAACCATTTTATAGTATTCTGAAAACATTGATACTTAACAGCATTTCTGAAAGAAAAATCCACTACAGTCAGGAACATTAAGGTTTTCCCTACTGACGTTAGTCACGATTTGACTACCATGACATGATTACATCAGATATGATTCCTCCTAGATTTGATGGTGTTTGCTAGTGTTAGCGTTAGCCCATTTAGATACGCTGTGCTTTACGCATCATTTCAGAAAATAATGTGCAGGTAATGTTTCAAGCTTTCTAATTGATAGTTAACCAACAATTAGCATTAAAAGGAAAGTGAGTGCACCATGTAGGGTGTAAAATCATGTGTTACACACACCAAGTAGTTTCCTTGATCAGGGACTTGCCAAGTAAACAAAGTGTTGTTTAAGATGACAGTGTTATCAGATGTGTTTTCTTGCTGAAAAAATGCTTTCATGACTGGTTTTGTAGTTGGGAACTGCGGACAGATGTTACGTACGTAAAAAGGTCACCAGGCAGAGAAATTAACCTTTGAGGGTGCTATGTCTTTTGCCAGCTAAATTTCAATATTAGTTCAATCATGTGCTTGTAAGTAAAAATTATTAGGAAGTGGAGCCACTTTGCTAGGTTCTGGGAGAACACTCAGACCCTCAGCAGAAAGGAAATTGGTTCAGATGGTCGGGAACAACCAATGAATAAAGCAGGCCAGTGCAATCAACTCTGCAATGAGGCACAAATGTAATTGAACACAAATCAATCCTGCTAAGAAGAGTGGTTAGCTATCCAACAGAATTCTGCCAGAAGCTTGTTGATGGCTTACAAAAGCATCTGCTAAAGGTTAAACTTGCTAAAAGACGCTTACTTAACCGTGAGGTGTGCTATCTGTATAATGTTACCCCTTTATGTATAATCCTGACCTCATGCTGATAAAAAAAAAACAAAAAAAAACCCCACACACAAAAGTTAACCCTTGTGCTGCAAAATTTGTAGCACAAAAATAAAAGTTCTATATAGTACAAGCCTTCTATTTCCAGAAAAGGCCTAGTTCAAAGAAATCCACATTCTCATTACAAGCCACATTGTTCAAGCCTGAGTTTTTTCACATTTGTCATATGATGTTATATAAAGGTTTCCTAAAGATTGGCATTATTGTCAAAACGGGCCAATATCATTTTCAAAGGGGAAAAGGAAAAAAGAAAAAGAAAATCAGATAAGACAAGAAAATTGTAATCGGTGCATCTCTAATTTCTAATTAATAACTACTACTACTACTACTACTAATAATAATAATAATAGGAGCTCAGTGCTGCTCATCATGATGCAGAGTCCCGTCCGCAAGTTACCTTACAGTCAATTTCTATACCAAGAGAATTTGTTCATTTTAGTTTTTTTTCTTTCCTTATTATGGCTGCCATATTTTATATGCACGTAATGTAAAAAATACATGTAATGAAACTTTGAGAAAGATGTTTTAATACTTCTAAAAATAAGGTGGCAAATATAATTCAGTGGTCAACAAATACAGTACAAGACCTTTTATTAAAAGATTTGAGAGCAGGGAAAAAAATTCAAAATCTAATAAAAATAAGCTTTTGACTGGCTGGGATAAAGCAGCCAACAATTTATTTCATTTGGGAAAAAACGCGAAGATTTTAAAGGGACTTCAAGTGATATTTAGGGAAGTTTATTGAAACAGGTTTTAAAAATAATTTTAAAAAATTATAAGCTTAAAAGTGCAATAACTTGTACATTTCTGAGACACTTCTTTTCAATACAGCAAAATAAAAAAAAATAAAAAAGCTGATATGGTAAGCCAAGTAACAGAACTCCTGAGTGGAAACAACTTTAATTTCACCTTGACTTGAGATATTTCTATTTGCCCTGAAATTGATAGCATATCAAATGTTATGGCTAGAAAATAACTGGAGTTTAAAATCTTCCCATAGCAAATTTCCCTTTAAATGTGGATATTGGTTTTTGTTTAAAATTAAGAGGCCAGTCTTGTACTGGTCCTAAAAATTAGCTTTTAATAAATCAACATTCTGATTCTTAAAACTTTAGTCTCAGATCACCTTGAGACCCAATTGAAAAAGTCTCTTATCTTTAATCTCACCTTAAGATACTGCAAACACGTTTGTTCTTTCCTGAAAATTAAGCTGCGTTGGAGGATAGTTAGGGGTCAGACAGCCACTAACCGAACACAAACAAGCCGAGATGGTTATCGACATGCTTCCCTGACGTTTACTGCTGGCCATTTTGAATGCTTCTGGAAAGTTCCTTTGCCCCAGGCAATGCTATATTTAATCCAGTGCACCGACCTTCCACTTGTACTAATGATGGGTGTAATCAGCAGTGTGGGGAAATTTTTAGAAGAAGCCAACTGAGATGACTTGTATGTCCTTATTATTATTTTGTGTGCTTGCGTGCGTTTTGTACATCATACGTCACTGCTTTAACAGCCATAGGATCTAAGTCTCCTGGGATAGGCTCCAGGCCGCCCGTGACCTCGTATACAGGATAAACTGGGATAGATGAGTGAGTGAGGCTACATATATTAAACATAAGACTTATAAACCCGGTTATATGGACTTGACAAATTCTTTTCATACCATTTATTTTTGTGTTTAAACAGTCACAGTAAAATGACTACAGTAAATTAACATGTGCAGCTATACCAGGCGAGCATGTCATTATGAGCAGTATAAAAGTCATGGCCAATAAAACACCAGCTGAAGTTTAGCAGCAATAATGATACACTCAGTGTGGACATCGTGTCCAACTTCATGTCTGAATCCCTTTTATTTTCCTGTCCATTTTGCAGCACCTTTTAATATTGGTAAAAGTGCTATATAGTGGTACCTTGGCATATGAATGACCTGCCTGATGAATTTTCACCGTAAGAACTGATATTTTGCAAGAAATTTGCCTCTGCGTACATAGTATATTCAGCATACGAGTGACCTAACCCAGCAGGACCAACGCCGGCCAAGTTGCACATACATTCGGGAGCCATTCAAAACTTGTTTGTGTCAGAAGAAAGCCACACAAATCAAGTTTACATATTTGTTTAAATTAATTAAATTTTTTTATTTTAATGAAGACATAACTTTTTTGGGACACATTGTGCTAAGTTAAAAGCATGGACGGTAACAAGAAGAAAATGGAGCCACTTTCAGTTTAATTTTTAAAACCGCCAGTGCCAAGAGGAATCAAAGTAAAGGACTGTTAAGTGAGGGTTAATGTCCATTTATTTCATATTTTACTTTATTTACATGTCTTTTCTAAATGTTTCCACTGTTTGCATATGAATAAAATATTATTTTTATATAATATATTATAGTGTTGGAAATTGTTAATATTTTTAGGTGGCTGGAATGGATTATCTGCATTTATATTATTACCCTTGGAAAAATTAGTTTTGCTATAGAGATTAACAGATTAAATTTGTATGCCGAAGTTACAATGTAACTTAGGGGCGCAATTTCACGCATTGTAAAAAACTAAAGGTTTTAGTCAGAAATGGCACAGAGGAGTTTATTACTAAAATAAAACAAAAAGTGTTTATAACTAAAATGACATGTACAGTCTGAAAAACTTAGGAAGCCTGGCTTCACAGAGAAAAGCACCATAATACAGGATGGGAGAAAATTAACTAGGCAATATTTAGTGGCTGTAGAACTTGTAGTAGCACTAGAATCATGATAGAAACAGTCTCTAAATAGACAATAGTAAATATATTTCATATTTCCCGCATCGATAGTCCCGCACTATGAAGTGTGAAATTCCATTGTTCTTGTGCAGAGATGGTGGCGTACAGAGAAAGGGAGGAATGTAATATTACGTCCGGAGTGACGGAGAAACTTTTTTTTTTTCGAGTTTAACCAAATTACTCTCCACTCCACCTCCACATTGGAGAAAAATTAATTTGCCCATTATTCACATAATTACATTATTTTATTAAACTGAAGTATTCCTATCCATAATTAGGCCTAAAAGCAAGAATTCCAAAGAAATTTTTAATTTTTAAGAGGCTGGATTGTTGGTCAATATGAGGGTGTACCAACCCTGAAACAAACAGCTAGCAATCTTGAAATCTTGGACCGGGCCTTCATCTTTATGCTATTCAAATATCTGTTGAAAACAAAAACCCTCTCGTTTTAAAGTTTTAGAAGCACAGAAAGATTGCAAATTAGCCTGGGATGTATGTGAATAAAATAAAGGTTTTGTCTGTACATTGGTCAGAACTTGCTCTTTCAATTATATTGAATATTATGTTTCATAAATTGAAGTAACCTTTTTTTTTTTTTTTTTTTGCAGTACTTCGATATCAGCCTGAAGTTTAACCTGCACCATAAGTGAAATCAACATGTTGAGGAAAAAAAAAAAAAAGATGTTATGGGTTAGGGTTAGTTATGTGCTAGATTTAATAATCTACTTTAAAATAAGCTACTAATAAGCTACTTACTCAACGTAAACAAACACCTGCACCTATAGACTATAGATATTAATTAGAAAAGCTAAACTGATTAGTTCTTATTTTCACTGCTAGAGCACTGAAGTGGTTTAAGTGACTTTTAACTCACTGGAATCGTTTTACAGCAAAAAAAAACTTTTTATCCGATCAAAACTCTTTATCCTATCTAATTTTTCAATTTCTTATCTATGATTCACTCTGCGATCACTGAACAGGGAGTGTATTTATCTGACGACGATAGAAGTACAACTTATTGTAAACAAGGCGTAAAATACTCAACCTTTTTTTAGTCAAAATGTTTATTTCTTTGTATTAATAAGTTAGTCACAGTTTCGCCGTACAGAACGACAGGCAGCCGTGCATGGGCTTCAACCTAAAATATCACTGAATAATATAATTTAAAGCTGATCAGCTTTTTTTTTTTTTTTGCTTTAACCTTTTAACTATTTCTACAAACTCTATAACCATCAACCATGGGTGCTAAATCTGTGGCCACTTTTAGCCATGACTAATATTAAGAGGAGGTGTGTGAGTGTGGGGTGTAGATTTGCTTTTTTTTTTCATTTTGGTGTAGTTTGCAGGAGAATGTAAAGGGTTTCATTCAAGAATTGTATAAATGTTTACTGTAATGTGCCACTACTGCATGTGAATTTATTCCTGTGAACAGAATACTCTTGTCTATGAATAGATTATTACACTGATGGATGTGGGCGAGGAGTTTCAGGTGAGAGACAAAGACGAAGTGTGTGTGTGTGTGTGTGTGTCCAGGATGAACCTTCAGAGCCTACACGCAGAGCGTGTGTAGTTTTGTATTGCCTCTACTCACGACTTGCTGAAGATTCCGCCCACGAAGCTGCCCACGAACAGGCAGAACTGCTGCGAGAAGAAGACGAGTGTGACCTGCTGAAGGGTGGAGTGCGTCTGGCAGCTCAGGTCGAGCACGGTGGGGCCGAGCAGGGCCAGGCACAGGCCGAAGCTGAAGAACGCGCTCCAGTAGGTAAGCGTGGGCTGCCAGTGGCTGCGGAACAACACGCAGCTGCGGGATCCCACCGCACTCTCCACAGCACTCTGCACCACGTTACAGTTCCGGTCCAGGTTCATCGCTCCGTGCGCGCTCCTACATCAGTGTGTGATCCTGCCGTAGCCGATCACACATACACACACACACGCGCGCGCGCGGCGCACTGAAAGTTTGGAAAGTGTTTAAGATGTTGTGTTCATGATCCTCCCACACACACACGCGCGCGCGCGCGCACACTATTTAAACTCCAGGACGCGCTCCAAACTCCACGCCCCTGTTCCCTGCAGCCCGTCCCAGCGCGCACACGCGAGTGTAGGATTGGCAAATCACTACACACAATATAAATAATAATTATAATATAAAAACATTAGCCATCATTTGGCCGCTGCACTAAACATACCGCAATAAGTTTCCTGTACTGTATGTGGTACTAAAACGCCTCGAAGGTATGTAAATGGTGCAATCTGGCAACCCTGTGTTTCTTAATTAATTAACGGGGGAACTGAATCCGGTGTGCCGAACAAGAACGAGAGAAAGATGAGCTAATGAAAACCAAAATTCAGTGTCTAAGAAAAGTCAAATATTGGAAAAGAGTTCAATATTGGAGATATCACACTCTAATCAGCTAATTAACCCAAAACACCTGCTAAGGTTTCCCGAGTCTTTCAGTCGGGTTCAAGAAGCTGCCTGTTCACAGAGTGCCGCATCCAAGCACATGAATGGGAAGCTGAATGGAAGGAAAACATGTGCCTGCAACAGGGATAACTGCAGCCTTGAGGGGATTGTGAAACAAAGCCCATTCAAGATTTTGTGGGAGATTCACAAGGAGTGGACTGCAGCTTTCAAGAGCCACCACACACACACACACACACACACACACACGTATCCAGGACATGGGCTACAACTGGCGCGTTCCTTGTGTCAAGCCACTCTTGAACCAGGGACAAAGTCAGAGGCGTCTTATAAAAAGGACTGGGCTTGATAAAAAGCACTGGAGTGTAGTTCAGTGGGCCAATGGTTTATGGAGATGCTGATGTCATTTTCCAGCAGGACTTGGCACCTGCCTACACTGCAAAAAGTACTAATACCTGGTTTAAGGGCCATGGTATACCTGTGCTTGATTGGCTAGCAAACCTTCTGAGCAAAAGGCCGCTATCAGAGCAACCTGGGATTCCATAACACCTCAGCAGTGCCACAGATTGATCGCCTCCACGCCACACCGCATTGCTGCTGTATTTCATGCAAAGGGATCCCTGACCAAGTATTGAGTGTTGTACGTGTTCATACTTTTCAGTAGTCTAACAATTTTCTGAGATATGGAATTTTGACTTTTCGTTAGCTGTAAGTCATAATTATCAAAATGAAAGGAAATAAACATGGAAATATATCCATCTGTGTGTAATGAATCTATATAATAAGTTTCACTTTTTTAATTGAATGACTGAAATAAATCAACTTTTCAAGGAGATTCTAATTTAATGAGATGCACCAGTCCAGAAATGTCCTTTTAATCTTTAAAAAAAAAAATCCACAAGGATATAGGAAATATGGACAAAAATGTTTTTTTTTTATTGATTGCTAATGAGAGACTTGAAGTTTGGATAAAATAAGAAGGATTACTTAAAGTCTTTTTGTCTGTCAGTGTTGGAGGTTAACATTTTATCCATGCACTATTACATTTTGAGCTAGGCAATATACCTGTACCATCAGGGAAGAAAAACTCCATACTGGAGATGTGATACCCTGGTCATTCACTTCATTCAGGTTGTCCGCTGACTTCATTTTATTGCCACATACTGTAACGTTGC
The DNA here is from genome assembly GCA_011419295.1 of Clarias macrocephalus. Classification (NCBI taxonomy): domain Eukaryota; kingdom Metazoa; phylum Chordata; class Actinopteri; order Siluriformes; family Clariidae; genus Clarias; species Clarias macrocephalus. The sequence goes on along the minus strand of JAAGKR010000882.1, from coordinate 23,239 downwards.
TGAGCTTAGACCTGAAGCAACCCCAGATCATAACACTGCCTCCAGAGGCTTGTACAGTGGCCACTATGCATGATTGATGCATCGCTTCATGTACTTCCCTTCTTACCCTGAGGTGCTCATCACTAAGGGTAAATCCTTACTCACCAGGCCACATGATCTTTTTCCATCGCTCCAAAGACCGGTCTTTATGCTGCCTAGCAAACTGAAGCCTTTTTTCTAATGTGTCTCACCAACAATTGGTTTTCTTATGGATATTTTCATCTTAAACATATAAATATATTTTTACTGCACATGAAGGCATTTTTTTAGGCTGCAAAACACCAATACATTTTCTCACATGTAAAGGAGACTTCGATAGATCTTCATTTGATTGATTGATTCATGTATATTATTTATTGCTATTTAAATTTTTTTTTACATGCATTATTTTTTCCTGGAAATTTTTGATATGTAATATCCACTTTACAGTATGTATGTATATATGTATTTTAATTTGGTTATGTGAAGAAAAAAATGCACATACCAACCAGTATGTTAATAAACACTTTCACAATATAATCCACTTATACTGCTGTGAAATATTTTCTAAATATACTGTCATAATCAATAGTCATTATTTACTAATTAGTGTCTATACATTCACTTATTTACAAAATTATTATTATTATAATAATAATAATAATAATAACAATGATAAAATGAAATACTTTATTTCATACATTCGGTAGATGACTGTCAATAATCCTGCAACTGTTTCGAAAGTGACAGCACAGAAATTCTTTTAATTGAGCTTTATAATTTATTTAGTTCGTCATTTATTTTAATCACTTTTGGCTTCTTCATCATTCACAATACATTCAGCTTTAGGACACTGATATAGAATAAACATCACACAAAATATTGAATAGCACATTTTATACAAAAATCTAAATCTTTCTCTTTTTTATTTATAAAACATGTAGACATAATCTAAACGTATTTAATACAGTCAATCTCCTGGCAAAATATTCACTGAGAAGAAGGAAAACACTTGTTAAAATACATATATATTAATTCTCTCCAATATATTATTTAAATTTTTCTATTTAATCACAAAAACACACAAAAGGGATTCTCTCCTACTATTATGGATTATATATTATACTCTCTCTCTCTCTCTCTCTCTCTCTCTTTCCTGTTTTCCAGTACCATACACACCCTCGTCAATGTCCCCTCAGGAGGAGACATACAACTGGCCACTTGCAGCAAAACTTAGGAACGGTACCATACCGATGTTACTTTTTTACTTCAAATTATTAATTTTCATGAGATGCTGAAAAAATAATAAAAGGACTGAAGCACATATAGGGCACTTCCATCTTTTCTTGCATGTAGGGACATTTACAGTTATGGCACTTCATCAAATTTTTTTGTTCATGTGGGAAAATTTACAGTGCATGTCCTTTTATTCTTGTCATATGAAGGGAAGTTTACAGACCATGTCATCTTATTTTGTCACGTATATGGAAACATGAAGGGCACTTTGTCTCATACTGTTTGCTTGTATGTAAAGGACCCTAGAGTCCACTCCATTTCATTTTCTTGCATGCAGGGAAGTTTACTGGACACACCATCTCATTTTCTCACATGTAAAGGAGACTTCAGAGCACTTTATCTTCATCATTCTCTGAGATGCAAGGACATTTAAAGGTTACTACATCTCACTCATTCCTTGAATGTAGGGAGGATTTGGAGAGCATGTCATCTCTTGTTACATGTAGGGAAATCTATAGGGCACTTCCTCACATTTTCCTGCATCTAGATTAAACTATAGTGCATTTCAAGTAATTACCTTGCATGTAGGGAAGTTTAAAGAGCACTTACTCTCATTTTACATCTTATTTTCTTCCCTGTAGGGGAGCTTATGGGGCAAAATCTATTTTGTTACATGTGGAGACATGGAACGTGTCATGAAGGAAGTTTGCAGGCTGTCATCTCATTTTCTCATAGGGATAACTATAGGGCACTTTATCTAATTTCTTTGCATGTGAAAGAGGCTATAGGGCACTTTGTGTCATTTTCTTAAGGATGTAAGAATGTGTTCAGGTTTCTACATCTCATTTGCTTGTATTTAGGGAACTTTACAGGGCATGGCATTTATTTTGGGAAACCTTTAGGGCACTTCGTCTCATTTCCTCACGTGCAGAGGAACCTATAGTCTATTTAGTCTCATTTTCTTGTTTGTTGCATAGCCTATGGGATGCTCTATTTCATTTTCTTGTGTGTAGAGCAATTTACAGAGCACAACATCTAATTTTGACACTTGTAGGTAGTTGTAGATTTTATAGGGCAACTATTTTCATGTACATAAGGATATTAAGAGAGCATGTTGTCTTATTTTAGGGCACTTCAAGTCATTTTGTCATGTGGGGGAGCTCTCATGTGGGGGAATTCTTTTTATTTTCTCCATAGCAATGCACCATAGATGGCATTTCAATGTACAACAACACTTTGTCATAGAGCGCATGCTGTCATGTTTTATCCACCTTAGGATACATTTTATCTGCCATAGAAGGCACTTTCACTTCAGTTATGTGATGTGTGAGACGACTGAGTCGTTGGCTGTATGAGACCCAATTTCAGCAGCAAATTAAATATAAATTATTATCTTATTGTTTTTATGGGGGGGCTTTGTGAGGAAAAAGTCATGTTGACTCTCATGTTGATTACATCTTTCCAACACCTGAGAGCTCGTCTAACAAATTTCACCTCTGATAATAAGGTGCTGGAACAGATGGAAAGAAAATCATGAGGGGAAATGATGAGGGCCAGTACTGGAACACAGCCATGCTCCTTGTCACTCTTTCTTTCCTTCTTCCTGTACTTTTGATGCTTTTTAATTTACTTTAAAAATGTCACTATGATTCTCTGTATTTGATGGCTTTGACTAAAAAACATATAGTGCTTTTTTGTAAGGGAAATATTGAGTTGAAAAGAAAAGATCAGGCAACAACAAAATTTAGGACACTTGGATGCCATGTGCAAACACGGTAGAGCAGTTTCATCATACCAAGCAATAAATCATGTGCAATTGCTGATGGAGAGCAACATTTCTATAACCTATAACAGTATTAAAATACCTATTAAAATAATAATAACAATAATAAGAATTTAAAAAAAAATTGGACCCTTCATCATAATTGGTTTGTACAAGGCACCTTTAGATGCTTCGAAGAACATTTTCATCTCTGAGGTAAACGCACAAAAGTGACAGTGTTCAGTGTGTTTAATACTACAGATGACATACAACCCTGTATCTCAAAAAGTGGCTTCACCATCATGTATAAATTATTGTCAGCAATTTGTCCATTAAAATGACTCTGGACATGCTCCGCTCTGTTCTTTTTAACATTCAATCCAATCCCCTAGGCTATCGATTTGTGTGGAAACAACAGACAATCGTCTATTTAATCATCGTTTCACCTACCCATTATATACAGCACTGCTGAATTCCTAAATCTGACTGGGCAAAAGGTTTATGTTAATGCACATCTTCTAAAATGTTGCTGTTTCTATACTAACTGCACATCCACAGGGAAGTGTACAGTAGATAATCTAAATATTAACTGTATTTAATGTTTGTATTTAAATAGTTGATTTTTTTTTCTTTTAACTTTCAACATCTGTAACTGTAAGAGAGTTGGTTGTGTTTTTCCCATATCAGTAATACTTTTTAAGTTTATAAGAGAGAAACAAAACACTAAATGTATCCATAAAGAACAACATGTTAATTCATATATTTAACAAATCTAATTGTTCTCAAATTGCTGTGGTATTAGAAATAAATTGTTTCAGGCTGTGGTGTTTTAGGAAAATAATCAACATTAGGGTTTTCCCACATTTCTGAATTTTATCCCAAGTTGGGGTAATGTAGAATATTCAACGGCCTTTGTTAAGAAGTTTGTTAGTGTGTGCAGTAATGTATTGTGCAGAAACAAATTAAAACAAAAATTCTTCTGAAGAAAATTGCTGCAGGTCTATTTAATAGTCTTTTATTATTTTTTTATTTTAACTTCCATAAATCTTGAAAGCTAAAAAGGTCTTGTTTCTTTGTAAAGGATTGTAGAGTCCAATAATATGCAGAATTCCTTGCTTGGAGCTGCTACTACTATAGCACTTGTAACCACCTCTCATACAGTATAGTGGTGGAGCAAATCCTACTACTAAATAATATATAATAATAGATTGATCTAGCTCTATTTAATCTATAGATTAAATAATAGCTCTAATAGATAATACATCCATGGGTAAATCCAACCCTGTACACTAAACTACTAAATAGTGTGCTCTAATAGATATTATTCTATCTAATATCACACAAATGAGGATGGGTTCCCTGTTGAGTCTGGTTCCTCTCAAAGGTTCTTCCTATTTTCAGGGAGTTTTTCCTTGCCACCATCACCCTTGGCTTACTCATGAGGCACAATCTGATCATTTATACATATTTCCTAACATCTTTTCAGATGTTCCCATATTTTTGGAAATGTACATATAAATAAAATTTAATCGAATTGAATACTAAATCCATGGCTAAGTCTCCCCCTGTGCACTGAACTATAAAATAGCACACTCTATTAGATAGTACACTGTGTGTGGTGAGGTTTATTTCAAAAGTGTGCTGCAGGTTCGTAGCTTCTGTAATCACAGGTCTCTAAAACACAGGTATCCAGGTGGCTGGTAGCAGGTGAGAAATCACAGCAGAAATCACAGTGTTAAGCCAGTTTGTGAGAGTTCAGCATGAGTTTGGCAGGATTTGTGGTGGAGTTGTAGATCTGTAATCATGAGGATGTTATACCATTTCACAACTAATTCATAGCCAATTTGAAGGTGATTTAAGGCAAGCAACCAAGTCCAGTCAAGCAACCAAATGGGAACAGGGATAATATGGGAAAGCCCCCTGACTAGGCTTCTTTAAATAAGCCTGTTGTTGATTATTTACCTATAATCGCACATGTCCTGTGTTCTACCTGACTTATTTTATATATGATTACTGATTTGCTTGAATTCTGACTGCATATAAATAAAGTTGTAAGGAAAGGGGTGAAGGCTAGCCAAGGCTAGTACACCTCTAACGTCATCTTTAACATCTGTAACAAGAATTAAATTTAACCTTGATAGGAGTTTTTGATTTTGAAAGAAATTGAAAAATAATAATAATAATCTGGACATCAACTAGTATTACTTAATTTTAACTTTTAAATCTTTGAAAACATCTATATATGTCCCTGTATAACTGTGACAGACTTTTCAAGTCTCTCACGAGCATAACATATGTTTAATAGCAAGTCCTGATTTTGCACTGTCTTGTCCATATTTTTATACAATTAAAGGAAAACTCCACCCTGTTTCATGTTTAATGTTTAAAATTTCCTTCAGGATCAATAAAGTATCTATCTATCTATCTATCTATCTATCTATCTATCTATCTATCTATCTCTTATATTGAAATATTGGCATTGTGGGTAAAACATTAACCAACATGAAAACCTACTGTAAACAGAAAAAACTGTAAATATCAAAAGAAAAATAAGCCATCAGAATTTCATTCTAAAATCATTTTGGGCTTCATTTGGAGATTATATTAATTACAGAGATGACTATACATGTTGTTTGGGGTGGATTTGTCCTTTAATTGATTTTATACCATGTTACTGTATTTCTTTTTTTATTTTATGATCAAATATATAATCCAGGTCACTTCTCAAGATAAGTGTTAAGATTTTTAAATAAAACATTTTTGTTTTTGTTTTTTGTTTTTACAGTTTGAGATATGAGTGTTGAGGGAGCACAGCAGGGAGCTACGAGTTGTGTAAATAGCTGCTCAGCTGTAATTGTGAAATTTTGTCTAATTCACTTAATCAACAGTGAATAGATTTAACTTCAGTCAGCTGTGAGTGTGTGTGTGTGTGTGTGTCCAGTGTGTGCTAAAGTAAGGAGGTTTTGGGATACAGCTGTTTGCTCAGATTTACAGCCATTCTCTTCATGGTGATGATCTTCTTCCTCCATATATCAGCTGTTAGAATATACTTTGTCGGCGGTTCTTTCCCCGGCCTAAAATGGCAAGAAAAAAAAAAGTTAGACAGCCATGTACTGCATCAGTTTACTGCATTGTTCTTCATCAGAGGTTCTTTGTAGCTGGTGCGGAGACCATGGTTCGGTGGGTTTCCATGCTCTCCTGACATGTACCTGATGACATTATGTCCACAACATATGAATGCATTCCGTTCTGAGAGCTCAGTCCAATTTGTTCACAAGTCCAACAAACATTGTCTAGATTGTAGAATACTTATAAAATTGGCTATACAATATTACAGTAAAGTGTTCTTTAGAATGCTGAATGAATCATGTTAAAAGAACAAGTAATGTCTGCCACCTTTTCACCATCGTTATTGCTTGGCGCTTCTTAACAGTACCAGCTTAATCGCAGATCCTTTTACACTTGCTTCCGGACAGCCTGGTAGATTTAAAGCTCCGAGCCTGTTGCGGGTCGGCAAGAGCAGGCATGCGGCCGAAGTGATGCTACACACTCCAAGAACTCCAAGGCAAGTAAACCGAACGAGCCATTTGATCACTGCATGGCTATTAAAGTGGGCTATTAAAAGGACTGCATGTGCTGCCACAGCACTTTCTCTGCGGCAAGCACCAGCTTTTGGGATCCAGTTGCCAACAAGGAAGGCGATGTGTTCACCATTAAGGCCCCTTCCCAGTCGGGGTAAGTGGCCCGGACGTTAGAAGTCACAAGGGCTCACGCTGAGGCCATGCCAATGGAAGAAGGGTGATGGATGCCACATGCTTTGGGAACTTCAAAGGTAGCAACACTGAAGCCATGCCAATGTATGGCTGGGCAGGCCTGGCTGACCCTGTCTATGAAGCTGCGTTGAAGAGCTGGCAAGACCCCCGCAGATGCTCGCTGCCACTCCATTGCTGCCAATATTCGCCAGCTGACTGCTCCTTTGCCAGCTGGTTAATGCCTGGACCAGCACATGCAACACTCACTACTTTCCTCCCCTTCTTTCCTTCCTCCCTCCTCAGTTCCCTTACCTTTTTCCCCCTGTATTAAAAAAAAAAAAAAAAAAAAACCGTTCCGTATAACCTAACTGTGTGTCTGTGCATCTGTGGGGTTGTCAAAGATCTTACAATATACACACACATGCTCAGTTAGTCCCCCCTCTTAATAAAAACTGAGTCTTAGTATTAGGCAAATACATCCTCAGACAAACAATAGCATATAATTTTGCTTCAGTTCATAGAGGTTTTTGGGCATTCACTTATCCACAGGTGGGAAGAAAGGAGTTACATTTACTTGAGTAACTTTTTGAAAATAATTTACTTCTATGAGTAGTATTACACTTGGATAGATTTGTGAAGAAGAACCGCTACTCTTACTCCGCTACATTCGGCCATACTCGACTTGTTACTTTTCTAACCTTTTATGTTTTCAGCAGTGGCAGACACTGAAGCAAACATGTCGCGGTTAGCTGTTATTTAATGTTGCAATCTTAACATATATAATTAGCAAATAAACTAGAGGCTATAAAAATATAATTTTCTTACATTTGTTCTGCTGAACACAGTTCATGGTTAAGTGAGACCTCTTGTACACATGTTCTAATGGTATTTTCTATCTGCTGAGTCATTTGCGGGGTGACTGAATATACAGTATATCTTACACAGGCAATAGTCTACACTGTTCACACATACATATGTTACCTACAGTAGGTAAAAGCTTTATATTGTGAAAAAAGGGAGATTAGGAAGTTTCTTATTCCTTAATTTGATATTTTGTAAATATATTTTTCAAATAAATTTATTTCATTTATTTTATTTGAAAACATCACAATTTGTACATTACTTTATCATTTTGTCTGACTGCTTACATAATTTCTAAAAAATAAAATAAAATAAAAAATCGGACATTATGATGAAACAGTTACTCAGTGCTTGAGTAATCTGTTCCCCAAATACTTTTTTACTCTTACTTGAGTAATATTTTGGATGACTACTTTTTACTTCTACTTGAGTAATATTATTTTGAAATACAGCTGCTCTTACTTGAGTACATTTTTGGCTACTCTACCCACCTCTGCACTTATCACAGCTCTCTTAAGGTCCCACCACAGCATTTGAGTTGGGTTGAGGTCTGGATTTTGACTAGGACCTTCCAAAACCTTGATTCTTTCATTTTTCAGTAATTTTGATATACAGGTTGGGCCATTTATATGGATACACCTTAATAAAATGGGAATGGTTGGTGATATTAACGTCCTGTTTGTGGCACATTAGTGTATGTGAGGGGGCAAATTTTTCAAGATGGTTGGTGACCATGGTGGCCATTTTGAAGTCGGCCATCTTGGATCCAACTTTTGTTTTTTTCAATAGGAAGAGGGTCATGTGACACATCAAACTTATTGGGAATTTCACAAGAAAAATAATGGTGTGCTTGGTTTTAACGTAACTTTAAATGATGTTTATTGACACTTAATGAACTAGACTTGCATTCTTTTCTTATTAAACAAGAGGTCTGCATCTAAAAAGAACACAAAGAAAATAAATAAATAAATAATAATAATAATAATAACAATTTTAATTACTTACTAACTTATTCACTCACTCACTTACTCCCTCATTGTCTATAATGCTTTATCCTGTATAGAGTCATGGGAGCCTATACCAGGAAACTTAGGGCAAGAGGCATGGTACACCCTGGATGGGATGCCAATCACACACACACACACACACACACACACACACACACACACATACACACACACACACACAATGTGGCCAATTTGCTACTGTATAAGATGAGAAGAGAGGAGGGGGGGGGGTAACTCTGTGGGATGACTTTCATATACACACACACACTAACAGAAACTTCAGCTTCACACGCGAGTGACACTCGAGTGCATGCACACACACTAATGCAGTGGTTCTCCAACTGGGGGTCGCGGAATAATTTCAAGGGGTCGCGAGAGGGATTAAAAAATTATGTTTTTTTGTGATTATAATACACACTTTTCAGTATTACAAGTAAATGCTATAAATAAATATTTTCTGATTTGTAAAGATATTACTGATTGAGTGTGAGTGTTTAAATTGAGTAAATAAATTAAAAATAAATTCGCGACTCAAAGATATGACATCACTGTGCAGCTACTGGCTCACTCGTTATTGCTACAGCACACAACTGCATGTGAACTTTGAAACTGCCGAGATGGATAAATTTGTTATTAGCAAATAGGGCTGAAACGATTCCTCAAGTAACTCAAGTAATTCGATTTCAAAAAATGATTGAGGCAAAATCTTCTGCCTCGAAGCTTCTTTTAATGAATTTTAAAAGCTTGCGTTATGTTTATGCGCAATTATTTGTTTGGCGTGACACAGCGCGCTTCCGGATGCAAGCCGCCAGTAAACACAGATGAAGAAGAAACGCTTACGTCACCCACAAAGCGGAAGGAGACGTAAACAGTTAGCTGTGTATTGATTTGAGGGAGCGTTCTGTTGCGGGCTGCAAAATGGAAGGGAGCAGTAAAAGTATGTTATAATTTATTTTAATGTGTGCCTTAGTTTTTTAATACTTAAAGTCATTTGAAATACCTTTTTTTTTAGTTTTTGCATCTGAGAAAAGGCTTTAAAATAAGAATGTATGGCACTGTAATGCACTTAATTCATCTCAGTCAACTTTAAGCTATTCCTTATATTTTAAATAATGACAATGTTTATTTTTGATAAAATGATTTATGCATTTAAAAAATAAAAGTAGATTTTTCTAAAAAGAAAACCAATTAATCTTTGTTTCTCTTATATATTTTACATTGCTGTTTGATTAAGCAAAAGTACATTTTATCCGATTAATCGATTAAATTTTTGGTATAATACTCGATTAATGAGTATCCTCATTAATCGAGTATTTGATAGCTACCGCCCTATAGCTACAGCTGCAGCTAAATATTCGATAGCTACAGCCCTATTCGCAAATCTAAAAATGTTGAGGAAATTGTGGACAGTTTGCCTGAGTCATCGGAACCATGTACATCAACCAAGCCTAAGAGCAAGACCCGTCAGACCAAAGTAGGAAACGTCGGAAATATCAGGAGGAATTCATAAAGTATAGATTCAGTTGCTCTACTGTCGACTGTCGCGACTTTTGTGCTGACAAAAACAAGTACACCCTTCCCATTGAAAGGTGAGCCAAACTTATTTTGATGTATAGTAAATGTAGTCAAAATACTGTGAACAGCTTGTTATGTTTATTGCTTGTTTTTGATAGTGGGGGTCACGAGATCTTGACGATCTTCAATTAGGGGTCGCTGGCTTGAAAGTTTGAGAACCACTGCACTAATGGAATCACTGCTGTAAAGTAAAAATAAAACAAATGAACCTGCACTTTACCTTCTAAAAGAATCCCGGCAGAGCAATGTTTCTGTTTGTGTGTGTGTGTGTGTGTGTGTGTGTGTGTGTGTGTGTGTGTGTGTGTGTGTGTGTGTGTGAGTGTGTGTGTAAAGGTAAGAGGATAGGAGGTGGGAGGGGGCTCCTGTGTAGGAAGACTTTTACACAAAAACACACACACTCTAACAGAACACTGCTCTGTCGAGATTCTTTTAGAAGGTAAAGTGCTGGTTAATTTGTTTTATTTTTACTTCACAGCAGTGAATTCATTCACGCAACGGAATCTCTGACAGAGACACTCTAAAAACTGGATCTTCAACAAGGAACCTCTCTAATGACACTTGCTTTTGCGCACACACATGTGGTCCCAATGTTATAATAAACAATACACGCATGCACGGATGTTGACTATAGGAAGTCAACACGAGTGACACACGCGCACTGAAACTGATGGGAAACGATTACTCATAATCCCATAGTGTGCACGAGAGGAGAACCATTGGCTTAGTTGTGATCACGTGACGCTCAGCAGGCAAAGCTAATGCGTACTACTCATATATCAAGACTTCACTGTTTATTAAGTTAAAATTTATATAGAAAATTTTGCCCGTCTTGCAAAATGCTCACAGACCAAGTTACTCGCAATCCAAGGTTCCACTGTATTACAATTATATATTTTAGTGTTTCATTGCCTGTCTCCTACTCTTTCCATCTGTGTTTCTCTGCCGGTCTGCCTTCTCTCTCTGTTTGGATTTCTCCTGCTCACTTTTCACTCATTATATCGCTCTGTCACTTGCCTCTTCCTAATCTGTCTGTAATGTTTTTGCCACCTGAAATGCACAGATTTATTTGGCTGTGAAGAATCACATGAGCTGGCTTTACTTACATTCAACTATTTTCCGGGTCCACTAAACCAGTACTGTGAAAACGGGAAAAGCTGCGGTGGTTTAAAATGAAGCGCCTCATCAAACTATTGATTATAGGTCCGGGTCTGTACAGGACGCCATTTGGGTCTAGACTGCGGTCCGCCTGTTAGTGACCCCTACAGTATAGTATAGTATGCAAAATTTATTTTTTTGATTTTTTTTAGACATTACTCAAACCCCCACCCCAAGATTAATACGACTCTGCTGTTCTCTGAAGGGGCATGACTCAACAGTAGCTTATTTACATAGACACCGGGCAGAGGAGGAGTGAAACAGACGGAGGTTGAGGTATGAAAAAATGTTTCTGGGGGTATTACATTTGGAGCATGAACACACCCACTTTGTGGGAGCATTGAAACCAGTTTAAATTTTTTTATTTTTTACATTTTAGATTTAGATGTAAATGTAGCCATTCTGCCTGAACACCTGGAGAACATAAACATATAATCCAAATAATTTCTAAACATGCAACATTACTCGAGGTTTGTTAGCAAACTGAAACATTGAGATCCATTTTGATCAAGCATAATAGAAATGCCTATAAATAGCATCATACTATATTTTATATGTGATATGATATTGCATATAACTACACTAATAAGGATGTTTCTGTCATGATTGTGTTTAACCAATGAATAGCTTGCACTGTTTAGATATCCACCCAGGAAACCAGGAAAGCACATGTCATGAGAAAAAGGTCAGATTATGGATATCCTACCAAACCAGACACTTTCCAGTGGAAAGCTGTGCCAAAGCTAATGAGACAGAGATTTTAGAAATGTTAAATGAATGCACAAGGTAACATCAACTGTTCCGAGTTATTAAAATGTAAACTGCACTACCTGGATGAAAAACTGAGCTCCGGTGTCCAGGATCCTTCTGAAGCTGCACCTCCTTTAGCGAGAACACTGAAGAAGCTGCATAAAGAGGATGAGGAAAGGGGGGAAATAAAAGTTAAATGATATACAGAGACCAAGCTGAATATTTCATAACTGTAGTATAGTCAAAAAAATAATGAAGTGACTCACTGTCTGATAAGGAGTGAATGTTCTCTCCCAGACTGAGGAAGTATGCGTGTCTCTGAGACGCCTCGGCAGAGATCCTTTTTTTGGTGTCGTACTACAATCAGATGGAGAAATCCAAAGACTTAATGAACCAAAGACATCCTCAGAAAAAATAAATAGAAAACAAATTTAACCTAGATCATTAAATGTGCCTCTAAATGGTCAGACAAAAACAGTTAAAATGGTTTGGATTGGAAATTAAAAAATTCTAACAACAATCTGCTAATATTGATTGTTTGTTTTACAAGTCAGTAATGTAATTTACACCCCCCCCCCCCCCAAAAAAAGAAAAAATGTGACAAAATCAGATTACAATCTGGTTTTATTTCCAGATCATGACTTTTACTAAAGAAACAATGGACATTGGCGAACATTAGCTACAGGTGGTCTGTCTTAACTTTTAACATTAGCTTGCATAATAATAAGATGATATCTAGCTAAATGCTAATAGATAGGCACTAGATATAGGAGGTGGTATCAAAAATTTTCGACATTCGTGATATGATATGATCTACAGATCTGGTTCCTTTCGCCTCATGTCCTCCCTTAGATGCCTTAAAACTTGGCAGTAGAATTTGCTATTGATGGTCTGGCCCCTGGCGATGGATTTTCGATTGACAGTGTCCGCGAAAAAAAGTTGATGAGCAGACCTGCCTTGCCTTTTTCAGTTATGATGATGCACCCAAGTTTTGTCACTGGTAATGATCCTCTACATGAAGAACGGGTCATCCACGGCATGCTGACGGAGTTCTTGGCAAACTTAAATGCAATGTTCCTTTTGCCCCTGGATCAGCAGCCTGGGGATGAACTTGGCAGCAACATGGCGCAAATTCAAATTACACATGATAATTACCTGGACTGTTATGGACTTGTTTCTCACAGGATTTCACGGTTGCTCCGTTTTAACTTGCTGCCCATGATGAAATCTCAGACGTAGTAACACGTGCGGTTATAATAGCACCAGTTGCGCAGCTCCCAAGGTACACAGGACAATGTATTTTGGCACACTGACTTGTGAAGGTTGCTGCTCCCTGTGGTTGTGAGAGAAGCCTTGTGCTGCCATCTGTTGGTGTGTTACAAAAACAGCCTCTAAACTTTTTGATACTCCCTCGTTCTGACGTGATACAATGAGGTCTCTTTTCAGTACTGCCATCAACAAGATCGTGATTATTATCTCATAGATCATGAACTAACCGAGTCAAGTCCCAAGCTGCATTGCATTTTCGGAATCCGGGTCCTGTATTTTTTTTTTTACAACGCAAAACCATCGATCAACAAAGAAACACTAAACACGTCTCAGTTATTTTAACATAAACATATTTAACATTTTTCAAGGTGGAGATTTCATGTAAGGTTCTGCATTCCTGCTTCCATGTCTGAAACAACCTACTGTACTTCATTACAGGTTTGAATGAAGTAGTGTTTCCGAGGCTGTGTTTAACACACTACTTGCCTCAGGTTTGTGTTAACAAGCTCCAGCAATGCAGATCTTCCTCCTCGTGCCGCTCTTCATTAGCAGCCGGACGGTAGAGTTAGCCTAAGCACGTCGACCCGATCAATCCCTCCGCCATGCAAATGAATGCAACAGAAAATGAAGCGGCCGTCACGCAGCTGTCATGTTTCACGAGGTATAAAATTGGCTCGCGTTAGAGCAATCGTCTGCTGCGCCAACGCTCGGCGGGGTTTGATGAGAAACAGGTGCGAGGTTTGGACTCATTAAGGGCGCCGTCTCTGGTAACAGATCGCGCGCTCGGCGGCACGCGCGCGGTCCTTTATCACCGTGACAGGTCACCTTTCTCTCTCGCTGCATGTGGTGAAAAGAGGAGAGGAGAAAGAGAGAGATGGAGAGGGAACGAGAAAAGAGGAGATGAGGAAGGAACGAGAAGAGGAGAGCAGGAAAGACGGAGGGAAACAAGACAAGAGGTTGATAGGGAAATGAAAGAAGAAAAGAGAGGAAAGGAGAACAATATAAGATGAGCACACAGTAGAGGGCATAGAAGAAAGGAGGGAAAAATAAGAGGAAAGGAGACATGAAAGAAAGACAAGCAAGAGAAGGAGAGAGGTAGGAGGTGAAAAGCAAAGAAGAAGATAAGAGAAGTAAGGGAGTATGTGAAGAGAAGAAGGAGGAGGTGAATGAAAAGAGGAGATGAGGGCTTGGACTTGAGGAAGGCCCTTACCCCTCAACTGCTCAGATGTATGACGAAACAAATTGTAATTGGCTCTGGATAAGGCCATCTACCAAATGCCGTAAATGTAAATGTAAAGACAGAGGATGGAATTAAGAAGAGAGAGAGAGAAAATGAGTGGAGAAAGGAGATGGAGATAGCTGGAAAGAGGTTTACCAGAAGAGAGGAAGAAGTTGAGGAAAAAGCAGAAAGGAATAAAGGAGAGAGAATAGAAGGTGAGACAGGAAAGGAAGGAGGTGAGAGAGACGGTAAAGGGCCCCTGACTCCACTGGGTCGTCTGCATTGTGATATCAGTAGAAGTAAAATGTAAGAGAGTAGAAATGCTTCAGTATTCAGCACATGAGCTGGAGGATGTGCAGAGTGAAGAGTGAAGAGTGAAGTGACCTTTCCCCAGCATAATCCCCTGGTAATGTCCCTAGCGCAGCACACTGCGGAGACAATGCTGGGCCTGTCATAGCACTTCTCCTCTTTAACTGCTTACATTCTATCTATCTATCTATCTATCTATCTATCTTTTTTGTCTGTCGAACACTACCATATTCAGTAAAATCATCACTGACATGAGGTTTTTCTTTTTTTCTTCAGGAAGTTGACCCTCTCCACTCTTCATCTTTAGAGATGAACACATGACTTTGCATGAGGCAGTGATGCTTCTCCATGGGATTAAAAAAATATTATCTAAATGATCATTTTCAGTAAAACACCTCAAATTAAAGTGAGTGTGTCAGGTAAAGCATTATGCAGGAAGTGTTATTTTGTTCATTTCTGTGCACTTTATTAACATGTGAGCTTGGGCATCGCCTCAACGTGGCTCAAAGTAGAAATCAGAAACTACCTAACAATATCTTCTCCCTTCATTCTTCCAGCACACGTGTCTCATTAATAACTGTGGTATTAATAACAGCAGCTCCAACACAGTGCTGTGGGCTGAGGGACCCACGGCATCGTAACGTACATGGAGTTTTTTTTTTTTTTTTTGCTGTTGCAGATTAGAACTTCCTGCTTGCTTAAGGTCTTTAAAAACTTGCCTGCTTTGATCATTTGCTGAGATAAACAGCTCACACTCTTTAAATCTGTCTAAATCAAGCAACGCACTGCAGCGCTCTTCAAACGGCTTAACTCACAGCAGTCGTTTTCCTGATTTCACTCTAGTTCACTAAACTCACACACTCGAAATCAAAATACATCTCTGTGTATTGCATGATGTCTCTCTTTTAATTGGGCGCAGTCGGTCGCTAGCCTCCAGGCTGATGAATAAAGTGTGTAATTGATGTACTCTGATGTTGGAGAGTGGGAACCAGACTGTATTCCCTTCCCGGGTAACTTTTACTCAAATGTAGTCAGTTTATGGCCATTAGGAACTAGTTGTGTGTCATTTGGTCATGTAATGACACAACATCCATGTGTCACGTTTCAAGACACATTGGTAACATAGTAATATTTATCCCCTGGATGTGGTACCAGTCCATCGCTGGGCACAAGCATGCACACTCATACAATTTGCAAATGGCAGTTAGCCTAATCTGCATGTCTTTGGACTGTCAGAGGAAACCCATCAAGCATAAGGACAACAGGTAAACTTCATGCACACAGACCCGAGGCAGGAATCAAACCCAGACGACTCTGGAGAGGTGTGCAGCAACAGTGCTAACCACTGCTGCCTTGAATATTATATATTGTTCAAGTCATGTGACAAGTACAAAAAAAAAAAAAATTCACCATTATGATTTTTTATTAGATTATATTTTTTATATATACAATTTTCTTTACATTTTTTTCATTGTTTTTCTTTACTTTTCTCCTCTATTCTTCTCATTTAGAATGCAAATTCAAATTTTTATTTGTCATGTACACAAGTATATACTGTATAATATGTAGTGAAATGCTTATATGACTGTTGTTTTTTAATTTAAAATGTGTGTATATATATATATATATATATATATATATATATAATTTTCTTTCATTTTCTCTTTTTTTCCCTTTCCTTCTTAAATACTGTGAATATTAGCAATGAAAATGTCAGATAGTCAGAATAATAGCATATGCATTTGAAAATTTGCATATGAAATTTCATGGATCTTTTATTAGTTTAATAGTTTCATTAGTTTCATTTATATTATATTTGATACAAATGTATTTATCCTATAACTATAAATAGTTAGACTCTGGGCTGAGAGGGAGGGATTTATTGATTCAATAAGGTACATTACCTTTAATGTTTTCTTTCTTTATACTGCAGTTATTGATAAAAAAAAAAAAAAAAAAAAGCTTCTGAAAACAGGTCTGAGAAACTTCCTGAGCAGAGGTGAAGCTACAGGACAGGTGAAGAAGACGTCGAGTTTTGACATGAGTATCTTTAAAGCTGAAACTCCCCAAAAACATACAACAATACACTAGGAGCTCTCGCTAGCATGTTGAACTCTTGTGCTAGACTTTATTTGGATTGTTGTACATTTCAGAGTGAGGAGACAACAAAAAGAGGATGACAAGAGCCAGCAGAAGGAAGGTAAGTGATGAGGAGATGATCAAAGATGAGAACTGTAAGCTGAGCTGTAGTAAAGTACAATAGCGCTAGCTGAAAATCAGTTTGCATATAGGCTAGCTAATTTGTATTAGCTAATAATTAGCTAATAGCTAATTAATATTGTGAAATATTTTGCTAACAATCTTATAATTTTACATTTGGCTCAAAATGTCTTAAAGTGTTTACAGAGTGTAAAAGCTAAGCTAGGTGTTTGTCTGATATAATGCTGGTTTATTTAATAAGGAAGATTGTTCTAGGGCTGCATCTACTGTAGCACAAAGAGAACAATGCTAACACACTCACATCACATGGTCGCTGCTTTGTTGAAGAATAACATAAAATAAACTGACATCCATTATATACAAGGGCGATAACTCAGGGATTGTGTACATACGCAGTATTGATTATTATAGCACATTCCATTCCAACTCCATTCAGGACACAAGCACACACACACTCAAACACCCAATCACACACTAATGTGCACACTAGGCCAGTGACTGCTTTTGGATCCTGGAGAAAACTCACAAAAAACAGGAAGAACATTCACACTTCAAATGCACGCAGACCAGTGGCGAGATTCGAACCATGAGCCCTGTAAGTAGGAGGCAACAGCACTAATCACTAACCCAGCATGTCTTTGTTTTTCTTGGTTAACAGATTTTTTTCCGGACTGTTTAAATCCAGTCGAATCACACTGATTAAGATCTACTACTAAAAACACCCTGTCTTTTTTTCTATGATAATGTGGATAAATCTACAGAAATCATGAAAGCTGCATCCGTGTACACTTGTGGGGAAAATAAAACTTCATTTAATAGTATTTTCTTACTGAAGGTTTGCATCACTATCGACTTTAATGAGTTAACTTTTATTGAAACAAGGCTCGTTAAAATGTCTGATGACTAAAACAGGCCGGATATGTTTAATCTTTAATTCCAAGTTAAGACATGAAGTTCAAATAGGATCAGACTGTCCATTCAGTGCAAGCAGTTAAGAGTTGGTATGCATCATCAGCCATCATGATATAAAAATATTGTGAATATATTGACCTTTTAGAGAGCTCTAGAGCTGGAGATGGGGATACAAACATAAAGTATTAACCTGTTTACTGAGACCATAGTGACACAGAAGCAAGGAAATATAGAGTATATTAGGAATAAAATTGACCTGTTATGGAGAAATATACTGTAGAGAAAACCACTAAATCCCTCTTATACAGATGCAACCTTGTATGTTTTAGGCATTTAGTGCTACATTTAATGTCATGTAATGTGATAAGTTATAGCTTTAACAGTCTGTTGATTATCAGCTTAACTTTTCTTTCCTCTCTTGATGTTAATAAGACAAAAAAAGAGACAGAGATGGAAAGGAAAACCACAAAACTCTTTTGGGCTTTGACTCTCCTGTAGTAAAAAAAATCCTGTGCTGACACTGGAGACTCCTTTTACACATGCTCTCATGCTGTAAACTGTCCATTAGAAACAGCAGCAATATATTTATCACAAGCCTTATACCGAGCGCCTGCTGCTAGAGCGAACATCTAGTTGGGTTTGACGTTTTAAAGTGAGGGTGTGCAAACTTTTGCACTCAATTGCACACCTCTATAGAGGTTTAAATCATATGCGTAGACGTGGTTCATTTGTCTCAGCAAGCACAAAGATGAAGGATTTACTCTGGAGCATCACCTGCCAGCTAATTGCTCGTACCATATGTAGCGACGTATTAACATCAGTCAGCACGTCGTGGATTTCAGTGTTTGTGTGTGTGTGTGTGTGTGTGTGTGTGTGTGTGTGTGTGTGTGTGTGTGTGTGTGTGAGTGAAAGAGAGAGATTTCTCTAAAGTTGTAACTGTAGCTATCCACATTATCTCTCAGGAGGTATTTAGAGATGGATGTCTATCGCTATGACTCCTAATTAGCCTATGCATTCATCTGAGGAAATAGCGCAGACGCCGCAGCTTAGTTATGGATTAAAAGGAATTTTCAATAGACGAGTTGAAGAGCTGGACCAGTTCGGGGTCATTTTTAAATGCGTACGTACTTTGCCCATGAAGTTTCAGAATAAATTTAAAAATGTTATTTATATGCCGATTATAGTCCAGTAAAAAAAAAAAAAAAAAGTTTGAAGACCCTTAGGATGAGATAAAGGAGTTTAATTATCCTTAATGTGAGTGTGTTAGGTTTCAAAAAAGTTCCTTCCTTATCAGAAGATGCAGAAAATATCTGTAATGTTAAAATTTATATATACCGGAACTTCTGATTTAATTTCTTGTGAATGAAGGCGTAAAAGTGACTGATAATTACAAAAGACCTCAAGCACAGTATGGTGATTAGACTCTTAGCTGCAGTAAAACATTTGAGTGGTGCAAAACTTTTAAAGAAGATTCGTTAACGGTACGTTAATCCTGGCCAGGGTGGCTCTGAGCCCACTGCAGTCATTCCCGAGAACATTCATTGAGTGGAATGCAAGATCCTTGAAAATCGACAAATCTTGCGGGACAGACTCATTTGTCTTTGGGAACTGTACAGACAATCATTCACCAACACCGCTTGCACATTACAGGAACTCGTTTGGGAGTTACTGCACATTCAGTCTTGACCTCACTACAAGCCATTTCCACATGTTTGGGCCATTAAAAGAGATCCTGGGTAGACAGAATTTCAGATGTGAATCAGGCAATATAATCATGGCTCTGGTGTACTGAAAAAACTTTATACCTAAAGTACAGTACAGACCAAAAGTTTGGACACACCTTCTCATTCAAAGAGTTTTCTTTATTGTGTTCTTTATTGTGTTCTTTAGCCCAAACAAGTCTCTTCTGCTTGTTGCCTGTCCTTAGCAGTGGTTTCCTAGCAGATATTCTACCATGAAGGCCTGATTCACACAGTCTCCTCTTAACAGTTGTTCTAGTGATGTGTCTGCTGCTAGAACTCTGTGTGGCATTGACCTGCTCTCTGATCTGAGCTGCTGTTAACCTGCGATTTCTGAGGCTGGTGACTCGGATGAACTTATCCTCCGCAGCAGAGGTGACTCTTGGTCTTTCTTTCCTGGGGTGGTCCGCATGTGAGCCAGTTTCTTTGTAGCGCTTGATGGTTTTTGTGACTGCACTTGGGGACACTTTCAAAGTTTTCCCAATTTTTCGGACTTACTGACCTCATTTCTTAAAGTAATGATGGCCACTCGTTTTTTCTTCACTTAGCTGCTTTTTTCTTGCCATAATACAAATTCAACCTCTTTGAATGAGAAGGTGTGTCCAAACTTTTGGTCTGTTCTGTACATCCTAGGGCATACTAGTGAAGGCTGGGATAAGTGCATTAGTGTAGCAAGTGATTCTATAGAGAAATAAAAGTATTTTTTTACTCTCATAAATGTGTTCTGTCATTCTACAAAATCAAAAGTCCTGCTTTGACTTGAAAGTAATCGATAGTAAAAATGCATAATAAACACCAATTTTAATGCTGTTTACTATTTAGTTCTAGTAGATTTTCTATATAGAAAATATTAGTTTTAAAGGTATCTTTTAAGATTATATATATATATTTTTATATGTAATGTACTACTTCAGTTGCAATATTCACTGCTTTTATAAAGTTTGATCTGGAGACTGGGATGTTTAAAAAAAAAAAAAAAAAAACAATTCTATTACTTTCTGACACCACAGAAACCAGGTGGAGGAAAACTTTGCACTTAATTCTAAATAGTATGTTTAGATTGATAAAAAAAAAAAAAGTTTACATTAATATGAATGGATTTTAGGAATTAAACAGCTGCAAAAAATCTATCTGCTTTCATTGGTAACAACAAATTTGCTTCATAAAAGGTTGATTGTTTTGTGAAGCTTTGAACTCACAAGCAGAAGAGCTGAAAGAAGATCGATGCCCTCAGTGTCCAGTCTGAAAAAAAAAAGAAGAGGATTTCTGCCGCTTTTCCAAACACATCATGTGTTTTTCTGATAATGAAAAAGCCTTACACATGGGAGGAACAAAAACAAGAAGTTCAATTTTTGATAATTATCTTATAGAAAATCTCACAAATACTTACCGAATGTGTTACAATAGATAGATAGATAGATAGATAGATAGATAGATAGATAGATAGATAGATAGATAGATATCTAAATTTATTACAGTGAAAAACTATAGCAAAACTGAGAGAAGGCTAAGAGGAATAGCATACCAGTAAAGTATATAGATAACTTAAAATATAAAAAGTTATCTATATAACTCCGGTTTCCTCCCACAGTCCAAAGACATGTAGGTTAGGTTAATTGGCATTCCCAAATTGGCCGTAGCGTGTGAATGAGTGTGTGAGTGTGTGTATGTGTGTGCCCTTTGATGGATTGGCATCCTGTCCAGGGTGTACCCTGCCTTGTGCCCTAATACAGGGGTATGCAATCCTGAATACAGGAATAAGCAGTATAGATGATGAGTGAGTTGGGGATCTATATAACTTTTTATATTTAATAAATATAACATTTTATTTTATATTTATTAAATATAAAATATTATATATAACTATAAAAAATATATAATACTATTATAAAAATAGAAATATGATAAAAATATTATACAAATATTATATTATTATATAAAGTATAAATGTATATAAAGTATATACTACACACACACACACACACACACACACACACGCACACAAATAATTAAGCACAACCAAGGACTTAATAAAGATTTATTTCTCTAGCAGAGTGCCAGGAAGCGGACGCAAAAGTAATATTACTTGTAAGGGTGACAATTATTTAGAAAATTAAAAGAAACAACAACTCTACTTCTGAAGCATTGTGTATGGTTTGAAACCCATGATCTTGGTAGATTGGAACAATGCCACAGCCAGAAAACAGAGACACAGAACTGGCCTGCTCACCGGGTGGGAGGGGCATAACCACTCTACTGTACTATATCAGAGCAATCCTGTGCATCTGTTGCTTTAATAAAAGCCAGACTTTCTTGTATTTTTAATGTCGTATTGAGGAACAGTTCTCCTTCCAGAAGGAGGCCTTTTTTGTCTCTGGCCCTGCACCTGACCAAGTACAAATCACCATTTTTAAAAAATTGTATCTTTAGGCACTTTGCAACCTGTCACAGTAAAACATTTGTTCCCATTTCTTTAACTGCATCTTTGTTTTTTTTTAGGCCGTACTTGATCTGTCATCTTCTAATTATGCTGCCATAGACTTTAACATTTAACATGCTCAGTAAGGCCTGTAGCGTCTGTGATATAGCTCTTGGGTTTTTTGTATGTCCCTGATCATTGCATGGTTTGACCTTGGGGTGAATATGCTGGGACGTCCACTCATGGGAAGATTGGCAGCTGTCTTGAATGCTTTCCACTTGTGAATAATCTTTCTCACTGTCTTTGCCTCTTGGCATTGTGTTAAGATACATCTGATTTTACTGTTTAGATTTTTTTTAAAGGTGCCAATAATTCTGGAGTTTACTATAAGTGACAAAATACAGAGACTAGACTATGTGCATTCTGACCTTTTGTCTGATCGCTCTTGTGTTACCTGGGAACGTGGTTTATCAGAGCCTGAGCCCTATACAGAGGGAACAGGTACGACTTGAACTCCTCGTTAGTTGAAATCCCAGGCCAGGTCTCTTCAGTCGGGGTTCCTTGTTAAAAAAAATAAAAAAAATTCAGTTAGAAATAACGATCAGAACACAAGGTTACTTCTCAAATTGCTAAACAAATAAGATCCTATGGGGAAACTAGGCTGGTGCTCTTCAGAGCTTTGGAGCTTTTTGTAAAACATATGACACATCTCAGTGTGAGTTTTTGAAAAAAGAAAATGACTTTTTGTTTTTTTTTAAATTGTAGTTGTCAAAACCTAAACGTACCCATGAGGCGAAAAACCAGGTGCAGCTCCTCTTTGACAGTCGAGCCTGGGAACATGGGGCGTCCCGTTGCCAATTCATACAAAATACACCCTACGCCCCTGAACGAGAGACAAATAACGCAGACACTCTGCCTAATTACATTATATTTCAGGCAAAAAAAAAAAAACATTCATTTCAAGATAAATGAATAAATATTTGACATTTAAGCACAGCAGGGATAATTCGCATGAAAGAATGGATTTGAACAGATT